>PVIJ01016120.1:0-33851 GCA_004024925.1 Scalopus aquaticus
GAACGTGCACTAATCAGCCTGCAATGCATATTGGGGAGTGTTACAAAACTTATCATACTGTACAAAATTATAAACAATAAAATATTGGTTTTTTTGCAAATATACATTCCTCGATGTCACCCAATTCATATAAGTCCAATATCATTATAATACGTTACTTGGTTCCAAAATTATACTAAATAATACGAGGGTCTGTAAACGCACGTTTCCGCCGCAAAGTAGCGTCGAGTAGCTGGTAGCCAATGTCCAGAATGGTTCGGAGTGCAAAGGGTTAATTACTAGCAAAATTCTAGAAAAGACTTGAAGAACTTAAAATTTGTAATAGTTATCAACAGAAAATAGTGCTGCTTTCCTATCAGATTTACTAACTGAAAGGATTCCTAGTGTAAGTGGTAAGGGGAATTCCACAGAGATAATGGTGTTTAACAAGAAATTTTATAGATTTGCACAATATTTTTATGAATGTGACAGAAAAATGAGTGAAGAAAACAGTGCAACTCTATTCATATCTAAGTGAATATTCATACAGCAAAGTGTTAATAAATAAAATCATGCTAGACTAACGCCCAATACCAGCTTCCCAGGCATGTAAATAAACTACCTTTGAAAAAGAGCCCATGACCAGTCAAGCCTTAGGGTGATGGCAACCACAACCTGTATCTTGACTGCACCACCCTTTTAAAGACCTCAAGCCAGAACTATGTAGCTATAGCAACCCTCAAATTCCTGAGGCATTAAAAACTGTGAGAACTCATAAATGTTTGAAGCAAGGGAAAAATATCAAACTAACAAGAGATATGAAAGCATAGCTACAGAATTCTGGTCCCATCTAAGATTTTCAGTCAACTCAGAGAACACGTTTGTCAAATCTATAGAAAGCTTAATATTCAAGAAAAAATTAATATTGGATAAGGATTGGAAAGACCTTAAAACCTGACCACTCATCCAAAGTTAACAAGCCAGGTTTAATACTAACACATGCTGTATTTTGATCTAGAAGCAGCCCACTGTATAAGACATATTTGAGGCAAACTCTGAAACAGCTACAAGTGGTTGTGTATAAACTTACAAGATGGATAGCCTCCCCCCTCAAAAAAACCACTAATATAATCATATGCTGATTCAAAACAAATGGCTAGTATTCAGAACAAAGGAGGTAATTAGAAAGTTTTGCCTCACACAACTCAGTGACATTTGGAGATAGAGTGAAGTTTTGGACATACTGAGAAAAAAACAAGTGAATGCACCTAGAAGAGAAATATCAAACAATTGGTGCAGGAGGCAGGGATGATGAAGTCTCTAGAAAGGTTATTTTATTGATAGAAAGACTTCACCGGATGCCTCAATGACTTGAGGGTGGGGATGACATTGTCCTCAAAGATTCAAAGGATTGTCAACTAGAGTTTGTAGGAATTTGAGTTACTCTGACAAAAAGAGCAGTAAGTAGTAGTTACAGGAAGCTGCATTCTGTTTATAATATGAAATAGCTTCTAGAGTGGTTCAAAAGTAGGATACACTACCCCATACTCCATGCTTACTAAGTTTTTCACACACGTAAACTGTGAGGTGAACCTAAAATTTTCTAATGGTATGTGGGTTTATACTTAAGACAAATATTTAAAAGTTAAATGTGAATTTTATTTCCCACACAGTTTTTTTCTCTGCAGCTCTGTAGCTGAGTTAAATGTGTACTGCATATTTGATTTGAACTGTCACCAAGTGTACAAGCATGCTTAAACATCAGAGGAAGACAAAATATATTAATCTAAGACTCAAAAAAATTCTCCAACAGCAACTACTTAAAGACGAATTGACTTCCTATATTCACAAGCTCTCTGTACATCTCAGCTATCTTAAACTCCAAAGAGGAGTATTCAATTATAGAGAAAAACTCCTGACTTTCAGAAAGACATTCTTAAAGTTCCACTTCCTACTTCTCTGGAAAATAAATGATTAAAAAATATAATAGTAAAAAGAAGCAGGTTAACATTTAACTGCCAAAAAAATAAAAGTCAAGAGCACTTTTGCCCTATTTTAGTTATCAATAAAAACACTACTCCCGATAATCCTGATTACTAGAAGTGGTAGTATATGCAAATGGGTAAAAAACTTTGTAAGTTGAGTGAAAAGATGAAAATGAGATATAGAAAACCTTTCCTCATGTTTCTGAGAGAATGTTTTAAAAAGGGCCTAGAAGTTCTGAACAAGTATACTGTGTGGGGGTTGGCAACATTTCAAGTCACAGCCGAGCTATTAACTAACTCTGGACAGGTTACTTCATTTCTTTGGTCTTCAATTTTGTCATCTATAAAACAAGGGAAGTGGACTACATTAAGTTTAAGTTACCTTCAATCTCTAACATTTTATGTATATTCCCTTCTAAAAAAAAGCCGATAAATATAATTATCCTTAATTAACATTATCCTAAGGGGGAAAAATTCTATCCATAGGGCAAAGATTACTTTAAATCAAAGACATGTAATTGTGCTGCATTCAATATGACTGAGTTTATAAGACTTAAGGAAGTTTACTATTTTAATTGTGGTAAGCATTTTGTTTCTTACCACAACTTTTGTAGCTTGGGCTGGTTTCCACTGTACAAGTGTGACTCCACCACACAACATAAAAACTGAAATCCACTGTAATTTGCTAAGTGTCCGGTTTAACATTAAAACAGTACATAGAGCAGTACAGGGAATCTTCAACTGGTAGGTCACCTAAAAACAAAACAGTGAATTAACTTAGTTAATATTAGTTCTGACACAAAATACAGTTGACCTTTGAACAACATGGGTTTAAACTGCATGTATCCACTTACATGTGGATTTTCTTGTAAAAAAATGATATAAAACTTATGATCAGTAAATATAGTACAGTATTATAAATACATTTTCTCTTTTAATTTTTTACTAGTGTTTTCTCTAGTTTTATTGTAAGAATACACTATATAGTTCATACACAAAATGTATTAATCAACTGTTCAAGTTATCTTGAAACCTTTCAATCAATAGCAAACTACTTGTTAAGTTTTGAAGGAGTCAAAGTTATACCACTTTGGGTTTTCAACTTGATGGGGAGTCAGCACCTCTAAACCCCTTCTGTAAGTGCCAAGCTTTCACTCTATATACAATTGTAGATTCAACATAAATTCACAAGGATGGGGAGATGAAAAACAGTAACACCATTCTGAAAGTTAGAAAGCAGATGAACAAATAGAAACTGATTTCATAGACCCCAGAGTAGAATTCTAAACTAGCAATGGGGAAGGGTGAGAACCATCACAATTTACAGAATAAAATCTTACACAAGTCTCAGGAAGCAACAAGTACTTCTGCAGCTAGATGTGAATGAAGTTGGGTAAAATAAGGATTGGTTCCATGCTGTTTAGGAAACAAATCCAGAGATGTTCCTCTCCTATGATTTTCTTTATCCCAACTGAACAAAAGTCTGGAGGTTTATTTTTACAGAAAGAAAAAAATTGGACTTGGGGAAGCTAAAGTCAGGGAGATTAAAGAAGCTTATGCACAGTGAATTTTTAATGATGGGTTTCCTCAGCTATCCACCAGTCAGCTCCTAGACCCAGCCTAGGGCTTCACCTTCCATAGGAAATAAAACAATTCTCCTCCAGGGGTATTTGACTAGCTTGAGAGAACAGTGCTCCCCAACCAAATATCCACCTCATCTCTGCAGTAAAGCTCCAAGTCAACAAGTCCAAACAACATGCTCAGAACTTCCCATTAGATTTCTTGTCTCCCACTCAATCATAAGAAATATTAAACATTAAAGGAAAATCAAACAAGAAAAACAAAACCAAGTTGGAGAAAACATTGTATAGCAACAAGAAAACAAGTATTAGTAACAAAAAACTACAGTAAGTATCCTTAAAATTGTATTACACCTGTGAGACAAGATTGAGATATGTGAGGGTTATAGGTTTATAGACCAAGCCCATTCTCACCTTTGCAAGATCTCTGTAATGCAAGGGAGTTAAAAGATGACCAATTATATATTCAGGAGTCAATAGTACATTATTTCTGATAGCATTAATAGAATTATCAAGAAAAAAATTACCTGATTATGTGACAAGGGGTTAAAAATCTTTTCACCATAAAAACATTTTTTAAGGTTCGGCGCATTTTATTATCACTTCCTCTACTTACCTGGTACACCGCTGCATCCAGATTGCTAAGAGCTATGAAAGCCATGTTGTTCTGAACAGCATACACTAAAGATGGCACACTTAACTTCATCAGTTCCTTGGGGCTCCCCAAGACATTTTCTCTTAAAGATGCTCTGAATCTACCCAGACTACCAGTTTCTCTTTGAAAACAAAAGAGGGAAATCACTGGGGTTAAGGGAGAAAATTGAACAGCATCCTTTTGCTAAGATTCCTTCACAGGATAGCTATATTGTACTAAGCTCACTGATTCACTGATATAATTTAGCAACCTTTTTTTTTTTTTATCATTTTGAACTAATTTTAGGTTAAAAGAAACACACCAATAAAACATCCTCATAAAAGAAAAATAATTACAAATTCTATTTGGAAAAATACAACAGATTTACCATCAAACTTCTGGTCAAAGCTCCAATTTTTAAGTATATTAAATAATGAGATAACAGATAACATTGGAATTGCTGATATTATCTATAAAAAATAATCTCTATCACTTTAAATGCTATTACATTTTCAAGTTCATCCTGATTTTTTAAAATTAATCAGGTTGCATATCCATTTTTTAAGCTTATTATAATAGGTTTAGATTACAAACAAAAGAAAAAATGCATGTTACTTGAGACAGGAATTGAGCAATTCAGGTTAATATTTGTAAATTCATTCAGTGCTTTTGATATATGGAAAATATTTAAGCATATTCTCATAAAAGTCAAATAGAGGTATGTAATTTTATAGGACATCTGAATAAGTTACTAATACTGACAAAACTAAAAACTATCTGTAATGTATATAAAGCTTTCTACTTAACTGCATGTTGATTATGCATGCTCCTAGCTATTCTTATTTTTCCTCAGGAGAACTAGCTAATCTGGTTCATATTTTCCCCTGCTGTATACCAGTTCACTTTTTTCCTGAAAATAAAAATGAAACAATGTTTTATAATAAGCATCAACAGCAAAGATGTCCTTTATCAAAAGAATTTTAACTGCAACTAATAATTAGGATCCTTAAGAAGATCCTAATAAATATATATACATATATATATTAGAGATTTATTTTTATTTATTTATGCATACAAGAACAGGGGTCTAGGCCAGAGGTGAGAGGATTCACCAGAGACACAGTGGGGAGCAAAACAGGCAGATCTACTGAAATATACTGCTGAAGAAAGCAGTGGGCGAGACAGGAGAGGTCTGCTGCCCATATGGATTAGTTCCCTGGCCAGGGATCAAACTCATGCTGCTGTGGCTGGTGATAGCTTCATAGGGCTGTGACTTAATCCCTTGCACAACCAGGGAGGCCTATATATATATTTTTTTTCAATCAATTTGTGTGTGTGTGTGTGTGTGTGTGTGTGATCTATAGATTTCAGCTTAAAGTTTATTATCACCACAATGAAGCCTCTACATTTTTGGTTTACATAATCAATAGCCATTAGTTGATTCTTTGCATATTTAAATAGTGCAAAGATAACAACTCAAGTTCTGAGGGAGGACAAAAAGTTCATAATGCCTGATTGACTACTTACACTCATCCACTGGACACTCCTGCCCCCCAAGAAAATGCTTTCATAAGACAGGAAAACTGGCCTAGGCCACAGAAACTAAAGATCTCCCCTATTACCTATTATTGAGAACTTCCTCGGTTGCCAAATACAGTAAGTTCCACAGTACAATGGTAAATATGTATGCTGGAGAGTAATGTACACATCCTAATGGGAGATTACTACCCAGGCAAAGGAAACAATACCAGAGATTACTGAGAAATTCTACAGAAAAAGAGTTTTGAAGATTCACCCTTTAAAACTTTGACATTCTTTTAAAACTACTTTTTAATGCAAATGTAAAGTATGCCATATTTTTTCTCAACCTCTTCAACAGGGTATAAAGGACAATTTTTCAAAGAATGTTTTCACTCAATTATAAAATGGAAGGAAAAATTAGATTAAAATAAAGAATCAAGAGATGCACTCAAAGGTCCATATTAACAAAGTGTTACATTAGAAAACATACTTGAGCATTTTCTTTAATGTAATTCTCACTAGTAAGCATCATATGACAGCAGACTGCGTAATTTTAGACTGCATAAAGTACTATTTTCCCTGTACTATTACTGACATAGACATGTCTTCAGAGTGGAAGCCTTAGAAATAAGAAGTGCCTGTTTGTGTTTTTTATCACATTCTATCTCCTTCCATATACACTTATCTCCCAAATAAGATTCTCCAAGCTTTTATAGCTATTTATCCTCCCCCTAGTCCTCAGGTATAGGCAAGGCCATCTTCTCTCTCTCCACTCCTTGGAGATACTCTAAACCTTCAATAGTATCAAATGAAGTTTTTGGCTATCAAGAGAACACAGTTGTTCTATTTATTAGTCACTCTCTGCCTTGTCAGAATATGGGCTACTTAGGATCTAAATTGCTCTCCTAATAACCACCATGCCTATTATCAACAATCAAGGTTGCTGTGGTCCCTTTTCTCCTCACAACTTTTCTTCTTTCCTACCTCTTCCACACGCTCAGCTTTCACATTAAAAAAAAAAAAAAAAAAAAAAAAAACCTATCACCAGCCATTCCTTTAAGTGTGGCAAACCTGCAAAGTACAGTGGTAGGATCAACCTTCAGGTCTTAGGCTCTTCTGTTTATATCCTTTTGTTGATGCTCAGCAGCGACTCCTGCCAGAAAGCTTTCATATCTTTTTCTGGTTCCTTCTATAATCCAGATATTCTACAAAGCCCAAATTTCACTGCAATACTGTAGAATTACAGTAATATATTTCTAATATTTTGAAGTAAAAATAAATAGCAGAAGATGCTAAAAGAACGTATATAAAAAGAAAAGCTCAAAAATAGGAAAACATTAAAAAGATAAAGAAATTTAGGAGGTATAAGGAAGAAAAATATGTGCAGCACTATTTACAACAGCCAAGTTATGGAAAGAACCTAGTCCAGCCACAGGTGGGCGGATTAATAAGACACAGTATATGTACACAATGGAATACTACTCAGCTATTTGCAAAAAAAAAAAAAAAAAAGAAAAGAAATCTTGCCATTCACGATAATATGGGTGGAACCAAAAGGGGTTATACTAAACTCAGTAAATCAGAATAAAGACATATACAGGATGATTTCATTCATATGTGGAATATAAAGAAACAAAGCAAAGGAACAGATAAAACTAAACCAAAACCAAGCCTAGAAATCTGACTACAGAACTGATGCTACCAGAGAGGGATTTAGGGGACTGGGGGCCATGGGAGAGGTGGCAAGTAGGCAATGAAATGAGGTGGACGATTGTAGGGTTATGGTAGTGGGCAAGAGAATGTGAGTATCTTACCATACAGAAAATTTAAAGGATATAAATGACTTCAGTATTAAGCAGATTAAATCCTGTTTAACATATTTAATTCATTCATTATAATTCATATAATTCATTACAAATGAATTATATAATGAATTATATAAATGGCATTGCTAAATACATGCAGATAAAGAGGGTGTAAAATCAAAAAGCACAAACTAGTTTTTTTAATACATAGCTTTCCCTTTGAATTTCCTATTTGAACAATTTGCTTGGAATGTTTGGATTAAATAGGCTCTGTGTGCAACCGATTGTTACCAGATGAAATTCAGAAGCTCTTTGTTGACTGCAGAGTTTGCTGTTGCCTGCCCCTAAATTTCCTATCAACCAGCTGAAACCAATTCTTTCTGACCTGTGTTTGGTCAAAGGTGAGCCTCATTCTTCAGCTCCTGATCTGATGAGAACTACCAGAGGGAATAAAATCCTTGGCTAGATTATCAAAGCACTATATGAAGTGGAACACAGCTCAAGTTACACATGAGCTTGTGAAATTTAAATCTTGTTTGCAGAGTTGAGTATGATTAACTCACATAAAAGACTTTGGTATAAAAACCAATAATGAGGTCATTTGAAGACAAAAATACCTATCATATGAAATATGTGACTTTTACTTCCTCACTATTGCCCTAAACCCACTATAGCATGGGTATAAAAAGGCAGTCAAAACGTAAACCCAGCAAGAGAAACAGGATAGGGCTAGGTAAGCCACAAGTAACTGACAGCTACATTAATTATTCTAGATAATACTATGAAATAGTAAAATACCTTTCTCCAGTCTTATATGGATAAGTAGTCCACAGAGTTAAGATACATTTGTTTTATTATTAAACACACCCAAAGTATATATACATTTATACATCCTGCTAGGTTTAATCTTTATAGACTGAGGTAGATAGCAAACAATGAAACATATACTTTGTTCTAAGATAATGTAAAATTGTCTTCACTTCCTTTTCTTCAAGCCACAGGTGACCAATTCCAATTGAAAATGTCAGTTGTAATAGCTATGACAGGGTTTGGTAAAGTATTTAATTAGCCAGCAATTTTTCTACAAATTTTAGTAATAACTAGTTTTATTAAAAACCAAAACAGTTTTAAATATTGTACTGTTTTATGTTTCAGTCAGATTATAACTTAGAAATTTACAACTTATAATTCAAATATTTCTAAAGATCTGTTCAGTTTTTGCAATATCAAACTGCTAATTCATCCCCTGCCCTCAAAATAGAATTTAGTAATTTCCTTTTCAGTTTTAAAATGATTTGATATAATCATACATATGCACAATAGTATATGTGCAAAGATAACTCTTACAGTCTTGTTATATAGACTAAATTGTAAGTAAAATCAGAATGTGGGAAAACTAAAATTACAAACAACCGAAAAAACCTACCACCACCACCTAAGGAGAGAGAGAGCGCTAACAATATGTCGTAAGTATTCTAAAACAGTCTTTACTATATGCTCTAAAACTAAAAGCAAAGGAACTGAATACAACTACTGAACATTACGTTTGGTTTTTCACAGCTATTAGAAATTCTGAATCTCTGTATTCTAGGATTGAGGAAATAAGTGTCTTAAGGATAACAGGAGTGAGACTCAGCACCACTGGAGAAGCAAGCAAATATAGAAAGGAGGGGAAGGTTAGAATGAATCCTATGGTGTTGGATCACAACTGTAGGTATTTATAACTCACTGTTAACACATACACAAAGATAGATAGATATAGATAGATATATAAATAGATACAGACACAGGCATATTTATACATACAGAAATTTTTAAAAATCATGTGTCTGTGTACACATATATTTCCTAGCTCTATCTGATGAATGGATCTGGTAGCAGTAATACCCTAGTAGCAAGGTGCATACCAAGTTTCTAGATCCTGGTTTCTCAATACCATTATGGGGAAAAAAGGAACAAGAGTTTCTTGGGAAATGTATGATTTTAGGGAATGGGGCAGGGAAAAGTACAAGTTAAGTCTTAAACATCTTGCTATGCTAAAAAGAAAAAGCTCAAAATAATGAAGAAAATATGTAAAAAGTCAGGCCTCCCTGATGGCGCAGCGGGTTGAGCGCAGTGCTGTGGAGCTGTCGGGCAGCTGTGGCTGCAGGTTCAATGCCCGGCCAGGGAGATTCCCACATGGCGCAGGAGACCTCTCCTGCCTCGCCCACTGCTCCCCTCAGCAGTGTATTTCAGTCAATCTGCCTGTTCTGCTCCCCACTGTCTCTGGTGAACCCTCTCACTGCCCCACACCTTTGGCCTGCACCCCAGCTTGTATGCATAAATAAATAAATCTTTAAAAAATAAATAAAAGTTCCTATTTCTTTAAAAACAAAAGGGAAATATGTAAAAAGAAACAAAGGAAGCTTGAAAATCCTGAGTCCTAGGACATGTAAGGAGGATTAGGTAGGTAGCTTCAGGGACACTGCAGGCATGGACTTTGAGAGGGCTGTTAAATTTAAAGGGCACCGGCACACAAAGTGTTAAGTGCTTATCCAGTTAATCAAAAAACTGCACAATGATTTCACTGTTCTAAAACACTGATAATTTGAAAATTAAGATCAGAGAACTTGTCTACTAATCCTCCCACTGCCAATAATTTTCTAGGTACCTTTGGCAAATTAAAACTTTGCTCAGTTTAAGACTTCTCATCATAAATGAAATAATAGGTACAGATAAAATAGAGGTATAAAAATAAACTGAAAATTAGCTGTATTTACCTATATGTTTCCCTCACCTATTTCAAGGGGAAAGAATGTTTCCTTAACATCACTCTGGCAGTTTGCCACTCTCAATAGCAACAATCTTGACTGTCTGATGGCAGCAAATTTAGTTGCAGCAATCTTAAAGGAAGATGTTTGGCACTTTACATGATACATTCTGACAATGATTAACTTGGTATTCTATATTCACTTGTTTTCTAAAGAAAGAACGTTATATATCTGCTCTTTAGGTTTTCAAACATTCATTTTTCACAACAGTCACCCAAAGTGTTTCTATTCTTTGGTTTTTCAAAGGCAATTTTAGTTTATAACTTTATATATTATAGCAACAATGCATTTAAGCATTTTCCTCATATTCATTGCCTAGTGTTCTTGAAGGTCAACCAAAATATGCATTGCTCTGCCTTCTGCTCTTTTATCACAACCTGAAAGATGTGATTTTACTATCTTTTGAAGAAATGTAAATAAAATCCGTATCTTCTTTGTTTCAATACATATCAGGCACTCTTCAAGGAAGCAATTCTGTTTCTTCAAAGTTAAAAATCCTAAACATCAATTTCAAGTTAATTGCATTTGTAGTTTAATTAGTTCTTTTTAAAATATTTTATGTAGGGCAAAGAAGACTTTTGGGAAAGTCTTCCCAAGAAGCAACTGTCTTCCATCCAGTGTTATGGCCCTCCAGCCTACAAAGCTTTCGCCCCACTAATAATGTGATTGTTAAGAAACCCAACCCCCATGGGACAAAACTGTTATTCCTACTTGGGGAAGTGAAAAAGGAAGGGAAAGAACCAGAGAAAGTCCCAGCTATCAGTCTAGATTGGTGCCTTAAGTTCTATTCATTAAAAATTTGCCTAGGGGTCTCCCCGGTGGCGCAGCGGGTGAGTGCTGTGCTGTGGAGCTGTTGGCAGCAGCGACGCGAGTTCGACGCCCGGCCGGGGAGAATCCCACATGGTGCGGCAGACCTCTCCTGCCTCGCCTGCTACTCCCCTCAGCAGTGTGTTTCCATTGATCTGCCTGTTCTGCTCCCCACTCTGCCTCTGGTGAACTCTCTCACCGCCCCACACCTCTGGCCTGTACCCCAGCTTGTATGTATAAAAAAAAAAAAATTTGCCTAGGTAGAAAACCTTCCTACCACCTCAAATCCTGACAAAAACTGGCCTTTCATTTTAAACATGGGTCAGGCACCTTGCTGATCCACTTGGTCAAGTCAAGTTCATTAGTCAGAGATTACATCATCACCTTCTGAGATCACCAAGAGAAGAGCGACCAGATCCTGTATCTCCAAAGGCTCACTAGGAATGATGCCTGAAGCTACAACTGCCTCTGCTAGAATTCTTGGGACATGAAGATTCAAATTTGCCAGATCTGGGCATCTATATTATGTGTACCCTAGCCTGTTTAACACTTACAAATTCTAGGGCATTACTTCAAGCCAAACAGGTTTTTTTGTTATTTCTCAAACAAGACTTCCAATTTAAATATACTGCACCTATTATTGTGTTCCTCTCTACATTACTTTCTGGCTATACTGTCAAGAAAACAGTAATCTTTATGGTATTCTTCACAGTATAAGGAGTCAAAGGACATTACAATAAGAATACTCTTTTTTTTAAATCACTCTTTCACAACCTCCCCTAGTCCCATGAGATTACTTAGTGTGATAATGACTCCCATATTTCGTCCCATACTCTAGTCCACACCTATCTTCTGTGTTCTGGATTAATTAATCCAACCATTATTCTCCATGCCCACTTGGATTATACCTACCCTGTGCAAATCTGCCTAGTCACTAGTATATTTGTAACCCCAAAAATCAATACAACCCTTTCACATGGATAGATATGCACAATGTTGCAAAAAAACTGAGTAGCCTAATGCTCACATTCCCAGCTAAGATAAAAGAAAGGGCAATGTTCCACCTTCTAGCTTCAGCTCTCATACTATAAATAAGTATGGGTCAGGGCCTCCGTTGTGGTGTAGGGTTGAGTCTTAGCACTATCATGCTATTACTGTCATGCTATCACTGCTGTGACCTGAGTTTGATCCCCTACCAGGGAGCTAACCCACATATGGCACAGCAGACCTCTCATCTTACCTGCTGCTCCCCTAGCAGTGTTATTTCAATCTGCCTGTTCTGCTCCCCACTCTGTCTCTGGTGAATCCTCTCACCCCCTGCACCTCTGGCCTACACCCCAGTTCTATGCATAAATAAAAACAAAATCTTAAAAAAAATAAGTATGATCTATATAGTGCCACATTTTTCACATTTTTGTGGGTTTTGGTGGTGATTTTGCTGTTTAAGACAGCACCAGACTTAGTGCTACCTAGTGTTCCTTAGTGTAAGAGGTCTACGATGTGCCTTACGAAGAAAACGCTTATTTGGTAAGGTTTGTTCAGGCATGGGTTATAGTGCTGTTGACTGTGTGTTCATTGCTAATGGATCAACAATGTATTAAAGGTATCTATAAATAGAAACACATACAAAAAAAAAAACTGTTATAGGGGCCTCCCCGGTGGCTCAGCAGTTGAGCGCTGCGCTGTGGAGCTGTCGGGCCGTGTGATGCGAATTCAACGCCCAGCCAGGGAGAATCCCACATGGTGCGGCAGACCTCTCCTGCCTCACCTGCTGCTCCCCTCAGCAGTGTATTTCTGATCTTCCTGTTCTGCTCCCCGCTCTGTCTCTGGTGAGCCCTCTTGCCGCCCCGTGCCTCTGGCCTGTACCCCAGCTTGTATGTATAAATAAATAAATTTGAAAAAAAAGAAAAAAAAACTGTTATAGATCTCTTGAAAATGTCCCTACCACATGCTCACAGGAACCTAACCCTGTATTTCCCCTAGAAGCAACAATTCAATATTCACTAATTCAGTGTCTATGATGATGGTATAGAATATAATTACTGCAGATTATAAGAACCAAGCATGTATCCAACGCATCACCAAGTCCTGTAGGTTCTAGTTCAAGATCATAACTTAGAAGACTCTAAGATAGACTGTGAAGCAAGGAAATTCCCAGCACAGTAGCAGTAAAGCAGATTGAGTGAGACACCAAGAACTAACCAATCACAAAGAGATTGATGGGGGCTTTAGAATAATTAGAGAAAGGAAGCATATATTCCCTGAGGCACGACTCCACAGCACCTGTGGTGGTCTAGTGGCAAGGACTCAGCACTGCTGCCACAGCCTGGGATCAATTCCTGGCTGGGGAACTAGACCTGAAAACCTGAAATTCTGGTAACAATTTAACAAAATCACCTGTGCTGTCATTATCACTTACCTCTAATACACTACCCTACTTCCAACTCTTGTATCCTTGTAATCCATTCTCAAAGGGATCAAAATGACTTTAAGGCAAATTGGGTGTTCTGCAGCCATCCCAGGCTGGGTAGCTTCATCACTGGTTCAGGCAGTTTGAAAGAGAATCTTGGAGCCCTTGGCATCATCCTCATGGGTTAGAGGAGACAAGCCAGCAGGAGACAGCAACTTGGGCACCCCTGCAAATCCCTATACCCTCTTAGCTGGTCTCTACTGTCCTGACACTCTCCATTGCTCTCTTCTGCCGCCTTGCCCTTATAGGCGCAGTCTCAGTGCAGGTGTGCCCATTCACGCACGCCCACGCCATACCCCCACGCCATACCCCAGGCACCGCCACTGGGCACACATGTAAGACCACAGGTGTCAATCATTGATGCTAATGGCAGGAGGGTGGAAAAAACCTGACAACTTCTATTAACCCTACAGTCCACCCCCTCAGGGTTTTTTGCCATACAATCTACACATAAGTTTCCCTTGACAAATATGAACGCTGCAGCCATGACCCACAAAAGTAAACAAAATACAACTGAATATAGCAATACAATACAATACAATACAATAAACCCAGGCAGGACACCAACCTATGGCAAAAAGACAAGATGGTTACTGGCCAGTAGATGATCATCAATAATGCTGCCAAAGGGGCTGCTCATTCGTGGAGGGAACCACTCTTCACGCACAGCATCTGCCATCACACACCACGAGCCGTCAGGCTTCCCGGCCTTCTCCAGCTGTGGTCTCAGCTACAAGCCACACTCCACATCCACGCCCAGGATGCGCTCCTTGGTGACACACACTATACTCTTTTGGGGGTAATCACCCAATCCCCAGGGGTACTCTCTGCTGTCACTCCAGCACTCAGCTTTCACAGCCACCACTGTGATGTGCAGACCCTGCACTCGGGCCAACCCTCTGCACATGCACGTGGGTCGGGGGTCCGTGGAGACAAGCTCCATATGTGGCCTCTCTCAGGTCCCCTCGTTCGCTGTGGAGGTCTCCACCAGCCACGTTCCCCACCCGTCCCCCAAGAATGGATTCCTCAGCACCTCACCCTTATTCAACAGTGAACAGGCCATCACTCACAGGTGATTTTATGAGGCTCACCTGCCTTCTTTAGCGTCCTTTCAGCTGCTTAACAACTGCTCAGGACTCCCAGTCAGCACGGGCTTTTGCCTTACCTTTCCCGGCTTTCTCTGAAACATCTCCTCGCATAAAGCTGCTTTCGGCCACCAAGGCCCACTGGTGATGCCTTGATTTTCAACTCCCGGGTTTTACAAATAATCCCATCCACCCCAGGGCCCCACAGACATAACGTCGACCTGCCTTCTGGAGGGATTGTTAGTCCAAGTCCATTGGTTTTTCCCTTGCGTCAGCACAGGGCGAGCTCCAGAGGACAAATCATGGTCTTCTTTCCTGCCGAGTCTGCTGCCTCAGGAGTCCTGGGCTGGTCCTCCCAGGCTATCTCCTCCTCCACTCGAGGCCTTGTCCCGCACCGCCTGCACCTTGTTCACCTCCTGTGCTCCTGCAGCATCTTTAGCTCTTCCTGCAGCTCCTGGACTCTGGTCACCTCTGTGCTGCCGTGGCACCTCCAGTGTTGTCTGGACTCCAGCTGCAGAGCTGTGAGGAAACACTCAACCCCCAGCCCTGCCTCCAAGCAGGCACCATGTCCGTCCAATGCCTTCCCCACCGCGTGCAGGCCTCTCCACTTGCACCAGAGATTCCGGAGGCACCCTCCGAGTGGAAGCCAGCCACTGAGCACTATAAGCTTGCAGCCCGCCACCCCTCAGTCCTTCCTGAAGTATTCGGAGGGCTCCATACCCCTCTGCATTGACTCATCCTGCCAACTCAAGCCAGTGCAATACCAGCAAGGCACAAAGCAGATTCTCTACGATCGGGCAGATGGGTAAAAGAGTCCTAGAGCGCTCGGTGGCTTTTTCAGGTTTTTAATGATCTTTCAACACGATTTGTAGTGAGGCAACCAGGTGCAGGGCAGACAGGGAGGCTGGGGGCCAGGAGGCTGCCAGGCGAATCTTCACTCTTTCTGGCTCTCTGGCATTCTCTCGTGGTCTCTCCACTCATCTCTACCGGCATTCTGCTGCTTGGTCCTCTGCTACGGCACCCGTATAGGCTCAGTCTCAGCTCAGGTGCACACACTTGCGCATGACCACACCACACTCCAGGTGATGCCATCAGGCACACATAAGACCATAGGTGTCAATCACAGATGCTAATGGTGGGAGGGCAGAAGAAATCCGATAACTTCATTTACCCTGTAGTGGGTTTCCATACTAGTTCCTGATTTAAGTCACTCAGTGATTTCCTAATGCAATTGAGATAAAATCCAAACTCCTACACGGACCCATTGGATTGTTCTTGATACCCTGCTGGCCTCTCCTGCTTCATGTTAGCACCACTCCCCTCACATGACACTCAAGACACACTGATTTGATGGTGTTCTTGAAAAGTCAAGAACTTTTCTGTCTTGGGGACTTTTTAAAAGTTTTTGGATTTTTAGTGGGTTTTTTTTTTTTTTTTGCCTTCTTTCTGCTCTTTTTTCATCCAACTTCTACCAAATCTTCAGATGTAGGGTTAAATGTAATTTCCTTGGGAAGAAAGCTTTCCAACATGATTGGAGTCCCTCTATTATACTTATTTACAGCATCCTCTACTTAACAACTCCAATTTATTATTTACTTGATATTTGGTTCTCCACTAAGAATATAGCTCCATAAGGACAGAACTATGCCTTTTTAGCCAGATATCCTTTCAATATCGAGACCCAACTTTCAACATTTTCATAGATATCTTTCCCAAACTCAAAGCAGTGCTTTACTTTCAGTATCAGTGTCTCATCACACAGTGCTGCATAAGTGCAGTGCCCTCTCATTTAACTTTGTAGTTATCAATGTGGCCACATACATTGAAATAATTCTTTTATCTTGCACCATTTTACCATTCCAAGACATTTACATTTTCACATATGCCCTCTTCAAAGTAAACCCTTTATTCCAAAAAGTATTTTCTTCTTAAGAATAGCCACCCAGCAGCCTCCATCCTCACCGCCCAACCAGCTGCTATGACTTACTAGAAGCCTCAACTGGCTACATTCTGGCACTATACCAAACTTGAGCTGCTTCCTCTAACCTTTCCTGAGAGCCCTACAGCTGTATAGAGCTTGAAAAAAAAAAAAAAGTCTATAGTGTTAAGCTAGTAGCTTCAAACAGCTCACAGTTAAAGAAGCTCTGCTGAATGGTTGGGTGGCCACTAAGGGGTGGATGTGGCTTTATGTCAGTGAAATCATAGGCAAGCATGGCATCATTGCCTAAGTTTGAAGCCCAGTCTTTAACATCTCACTATATTTGGTTTATTATTGAGTGTTCTTGAACCACATGTAATCAGATTGGTATTTAAATAAAATAGTTTGCCAAAAAAATAATTTCTTCCAATGTGTTTTTGAATAAACACATGATAATTTACCAATATATTTCTCATGAAATTACATTCATTTTAAAATCCAAGTTTCAAATACATTTCACTATTTTCATTTTTTATACATTTTTTTCCAGTGCCTTTTTCCAGCATTTTTAAAATGATTCTTCTTCACAGCCAAGTTCAAGTTAGCCATATAATGTCGAATGCCAACTACCAAAGCTCGTGTCATAATGCCTTACTTTTTCCTGATTGTCCATGGTTTTTGTATACTTTGCAGGTTAATGCTCATGAAAGACCTTCTTTAGTGACTCTCTACATGATGCTGGTAATAAACACTACAAATTATTGATGATGATGATGATGATGATGTTGAATTACAGTATTTGGTTTTCAAAGGTATCATTTTAACACCGTTATTTGACTTGCCTGATGAATTTTTTTGAAATTTTTGGGTTTGATTTTGATATCATTTCCAAAATAATTTCCACAAAACAAACTACGATCTATAATATCAAACAGATGAAGAATACTACTAAACACCAAGCAATGCAAAGCTGGAAAATCATTAAAATGAAACACAAAATCTATGCAGGTGGGTTAGCAGAACACTAGTCCAACTGCTGAGCTGTACCAAAGGCCTCCCTGCTTCTTTTGCTTACTGTTTTTAAAAAGTACCAATAACAATTGAACCATAATTTGATATTACAATTTAAAATAGCTAATTTCATGCATGACAATTCTATTTTATTCCTGAGTCACCATTTTTTTCCCTATAAAAGATGGGGAACAAGGATAAGAAAATATGTTCCCCATCCCTCTGCATACAATACCCTTTTGTATTGGTCTTAAAAGAAGCTAAGCCTTAAAATGTTAATCAATTTATTAACTCTTATGTTGCTATGTGAAAGTTGTTGTGGAATTTTAAACACAGAGATTTTTGCCTTTAGAACACTGTCTTTTTGAGATACCATAAATCCTTTTATTTATCTGGCATTATTAAAAATGAAGAATCTCCTAATGGAAAAAAAAATTTTCTATTAAAAATTATTCTTGTTAAGTAAGAAACTGAAAGAGATTTTATTCTACTTGCAATCTAACAAGTTAAGCTGCCACAGTATCTCTACCTATAATGTAAATTTTAAACTTTAATATATTAAAGCTTTCTACCATCTAGCACCAAGTTAACTTTTGTTCTTTATTCCCATACTAAACTATTTCTAGTTGTTTTTTATTAATCATGTGTGTATTTACTGCTTTATTTTGTCTCTTCCACTAAACTTAGGTTCCAAGCAAGCAGAAACTGTTTCTACTTCATTCATACCTGTATATCCAACATACTAAAAAATTGTCACAGGGTTATCATAAATATATGTTTGCAGATTGAAATTTAAAGTGGCTAAAGGTAATCTGTGTCTACCTAAAAGCCTACACATATTGTTCTTCACTACTTTCCCACTCTTACCAACCTACATCTTGAAACCTGTATGAATTCTCACCTGCCCTCAGGATCACACATAGTCCCCTTCTCTTCTTGCCTCAATTAATGTACCTACAAGACTTTATTCATCCCCACAGCCCTGTTACTTTCTCCAATCAAAAAATGAAGAAATGGAAGCTTACAGATTAAGAAGTGTGTGCAAAGTCATAATACAGTAAGTCTAGTATTAAAATTAGGTCTGTCTCACACCAAAGCCCTTGTTCATAACCCACTCTTCTACTGCATCCTTGGCTAAAAGGAGTCTCATGATATTCCTGATTCAAAGGCCAGTGCTGTAACACAGTAAAAGTGTAACCTCAGATGTTATATAAGTAAAATAGGGGTAATTACAATACTTACCAAAAAAGGTGTAACGATTAAATGGTAATTCATAAAAAGCCTGTCGCACAATGCCTTGGACCTAACACAGGAAACACTCAAGAAATATTAACTATTATTATAAGTATTCTACTCTGAAACAGAAGTCAGCAAATTTTTCTGTAAGGATCAAACAGTAAAATACTTTAGTCTTTATCAGTCTCTGTTGCAACAAAATCAGACAACAAACTGGTTGATTTGAACCATGGGCCTTAGTTTACAGTCCCTACTTTAGAGCAGGGTTCCTCAACCTCAGCACTATGATATTTGCAGCTGAATAATTATTTGTTGGGGAAGGTGTCCTGAGCATTGTGGGATATTTAGCAGCATCATTGACCTCCACCCACTAGATATCAGTAGCATCCCCCAAATACCTGGTGGGGAAGAAAATTACCCCTTGTTGAGAAACACTGCTCTAGAGCAATCAAATATATAATGATGCAGCTTCAATTTTCTAATTTAAAAAATTACCTTAACTAAGTGGAAACATAATAATTTACCACACCAAAAAAGTATTTATACTCACTTAGCTAAAATTCCCACACTTAGCAACAACTTTATAACTTCAGTGATACACACGGCTGTGGTTGAAAAGTAGAGTTCTTTGTCTGTTGTCCTTGTGTATCTTAAAGCTATGGTATAAGTTGCAGCCACCAACGTCATCACTGTCAAGCAGTATAACTTGAATAATAAACTGACATTTTCTGGAAAATATATGCAACAAAGATATTATTTAGTTAATAAAAGTCAAGCCACATTATTGCATCAAAATGTTTTCCAATTTCAAGCACGACATATTTTTTAAAACCCATGACATTTAAAACTTACTTGAAAACAGTAATTTTCAATTGCATGAACACAATCATACATACACAAAGCACAGCTGATTAAATATTCAACAATTAGGCATAGTTTGACTCATGAGAAATGCCTCCAGTGCAAGATTATGTGGCCTAATAACTCTAGTTTGGGAACTTATAAATTACATACTTAGTCATTCAAACTTATAACAACAAAGCATAAAAAAAAAGTTTGAAACAACTGTGTGATCTAAATTTAAAGAAAACAAAAGGAATAATTAAATGATAAAAGTAAACTTACTTACCTGAAGGGTAGGGAAGGGAAGAGGACAAAGTGGGGAGGGGGTAAAATGGACTGTAGAGGACTATGGGTATGCTGGTGGTGGATGTGATAATATACACCTGGAAGATGTGACCCTATAAATCACAGACTTATATATGGTGTTGTGAACCAATGATACCCGCCAAAATGTATACTTTTCACTAGCTTATTCCTTACCAAGTTTCAATTTATAATAACTGATGTAATTATGTATGGAATTAAGACTGCATTAAGGGAGGACAAAGAAATCTAATGGAGTTAGAGAAGTGCAATATTGTAAAATTCTTTTTTAACTGGGTTGTGTAGTTAATTATATAAATATGATGTATGTTCTAATGGAAAAAAAATAGAATTTACTATTAGAACTTTATTATAACAAAAAAATCATCCAGCCTTTCATTTCATAGCGTTATATGTAAAAATAATTTCAAAACATAGTATTAAAGTCAGTTCTATAAAATTTGAAATTACAATTCATAAATACTCAATTTAAGAATTGCTTGCAAGTATATCTGAGCATAGTCATCACTCAGGAGCCATGGCCCCCATTCAATACCTTCAATAAAACCACAAGCACTGGGATACTGGTCTCCCTCGCAGCTCCTTTCTCCCAGCCCTGCTCTGATACTGCCATCATCAAGGCTTAACCCATTTCTACTTTCTTTATTCAACTCCCAAAGGCCATTCCCAAGCTCTCCTTCACCTTCTTTCAACTCTACAGGCTCAAGTTAAACAGAGATCAATAGCAAAATATTGGGCCTCTCTGGTGGCACTGCAGTTAAGTACTGCGCTATGGAGCTGTCAGCAGCAGCGATGTGAGTTCGACGCCCAGCCGGGAGATTCCCACATGGCAAGTCAGACCTCTCCTGCCTCACCCGCTGCTCCCCTCAGCAGTGTATTTCCATTCATCTGCCTGTTCTGCTCCCCACTCTGTCTCTGGTGAACCTTCTTGCTGCCCCACGCCTCTGGCCCGTACCCTAGCTTGTATGCATAAATAAATAAATCTTAAAAAAAAATAGCAAAATGTTCTGTAAAGGGCCAACAGTAAATATTTTAGGCTTTACAAACCACAAGGCAAGATCAAAAATATCATGCAGGTATTTAAATAGAAAAAAATTTTCACTATTTTTTTTTACAAATTAAAAACATAATAATCAATTACAATACTTTATAACATCGGTCTACTATTGAGAAGAATGGTATTATTTTGGGAGGTAACATTTCACTTCAGTTGTCAAAGTTAGTGTTCCATCAAATCAACAGCAAATGTTCATCTATAAAAACCATTCTAAGCTCATAGGCCATACAAAGACAAGTAATAGGCTGAATTTGACTAATAGCTCAACATTTTACAAACCAGGATTAAAAATCAGAGCGACACAGGGTAACTCTGGGCTGCTACTGTAACTAGTCATGGCTTCTATGCTTTAGCGTACTGCTGTGGGTGCCTAACCATAACTCAAAGACAACGTCCCTAGGAATATAACTTGGAGTTTAAAAAAATTAGGTTTAGTTATATTTAGGTATGAACTTACAAGGAAACTGGATCTTCAATAAAATACTTTTTTCTGGGTAAATTAATGAATTATATGTAAACTGTAAGCAAACTTTAAAAATCCCATCAGGTCTTAACAAGTAATATAGTAAAAACACTACAACCAGAAAGAAATAGAGCCTATATTTGCTTAACCTGTATTTCTAAAAGACCTGAGAAGATAAAAAGCATTGTCAATGTAAAAGGAAGTGGAGATCACTACAATACTTCCTTTGTTCTCAACCTTTCCTACACTGAAAAATGCATGACTTCAAAAATAAACAGCAATAAACTTTACTCAGTATAGAAGAAAGCACTTTCCAGCTTCTAAATCAGGGGTGAACAAACTACAGCTCACTGCTAATTTCTATATAGCCAGCTCAGAATCATTTCACATTTTTAAATGGCAGGGAAAAAGTTTTTAAGTAACTTTTTATGACACATGAACATTATATGAAATTCAAGTTTTAGTGTATAAATTAAGTTTTATTTGAACAGAGCCATATTAGCTCCCAAATTGTCTATGGTTACTTTTTTGCCCTGCAATAGCACAGCTTCAGTAGTTATGACACAGCACACCCAGCTCCCTTTACAGAACAAGTTTGCTAAACTATGTCCAGATTATCAGCACTTTCATAAATTAGAGGTTTGGGCTGCCAAACTAAAAATTACTTAGTTTTAGCAATTAAATAGGTTCCTGGTTCCAAAAAACAACAGTGATTGTGATGGAGGAGATATAATGCAAAATAAGATTACAACTAGACACAAGAAACCCACACAAGAAAGTGGGGGTAGACGAAATCAACCTAACCATAAGCACAGTCCCTAAGTGCCAGCTCCTAAATTACAAAGCATAGGTAGGAGCTAGACGGCAGTCTAGGGGCAAAGATACGGAGATTTGAGCCCATTGTAGAATCTCAGGTCTCTTTTCTAATTCTAGTTAGCCAGTAAACACCCATCCTCGAAGATGAGCTCCTCCCAACTGAAAGAAGGCTGTATCAGAGCCATCCAGGCAAGAATTCGGAGCAGCCATTTTTCTCTGCCCACCTGTGCCTATGCAGGTGCTTTCCTTTACCAACTCTGTCCCTCTGCAGGGCAGCAGCCTGCCTGTCTGCCTGTGACCTGCACCATGCAGGCCTCTCTTAGCAAACCTGCCCCCTCAGTAGGGCAGCTCTTCCTGTTCACTTGTGTCTGTACAAGTGTCCTTTACTTCCTCGTCCTAATAAACTTATTCTTTAAGTATAACTGAGTCTGTGTCTCGTGTAGAAACTTGTCACATGCCTCTGAAGGGTGCTCTGGCGAAACCTTTCCCAGAGTGAACCCAAGGACCCCGCTCCGCTCTCAAATCCATCGACTCTAAAACAACATCAATTGTTTAAACACTAAACCGATTTAAAGCTTACAAACATTCTGACCTATAGTCATCAACTTTGAAAGCCACAAAGTGATTATAAGGGAATATATACTATATTTGTGAAAAGAACTTAACTACACAGAAGAGTAATAGAATACGTCTAGATATTTGTAAAACAAAGATTTCAGTATGAAATACTCAAACTCAAAAAATACTTAATTTTTCAAACTCAAAAAATACTTAATGCTTTTAAGCACTGTTTTCTCATTTCAGCTTAACATTAGATGAATATCTCCTCACTCCATAAATTTTCCAGCATGAAATTTCAATTAGTAATTTCAGTTTTTTGAGGCTAACTGAAAAAGCCCATGATACGTATTCACTGTAAAGTCTTTGTTGAGTCTTGCAATCCAAAACCAGTAACTACAAATGTAGCCCACAACTCAACTGTGTTGGTGAGTTGGCACATTGGCAACATCTACATTGTCTGTCTTTCTACCTCTAAGTTCCCATTAGCTCTTGCACCATTTGTTTCTGTATGGGAACTGCCTCCAAAATAAAAAAAAAAGCTTTTGAAGGATGAGAAGTTAATTTTTTTCCAGTTATATTTTACTATATTTTAGAGGGGAAGGGCATTATTTGTAATATCTGAGAATTGAGAGATTCAGGGAGTTCCAGATAAATAATTTGTGAATATCAGAAAGCTATAGCAACTGCAATTTTGTTAAAATTATACATTTCTAATGATCATAACATGACCAAGCACATAAAACATGTTTGGCAATCAGCCTAAATCTGTAATTTGTTGCAACTCTTTCTGATAATGATTTGACTTCTGTACTATTTGTTTAGTTCAACATTAATCTTGCTATACCTATTCTATGTTAATTTTCAAAACAATTCTATGTTGCCTTTAATTCCTGTGTTGCTACAAAAAGACTCTTCAAGTGGGACTTACATGATATGGGAGGATACATAAGAAAAGCATATGCGACTACATGTAAGCCCCTGGGCAGGGGCTAAATAAATGTGTACTCTTCAACCAGGAAAATACTTTGACACTCATGCAAAACGATATCCTGTAAACATTTGTTCAACATTTATTCAGAGACGTCAAAGTGCTCTATGAGGAGTGGGGAGTGGTGGAAGGGTGGAGAAAGAATAAAGGTGCGTCCTAACCTCTCCGAGGTACTGCTCTGTCATCCAGAAATTCAGGTCTGTTCGTAACTTACAAACCCCACTCAGCAAAACAGAAGTGTTGCGGAGTTAATCAGACTCACCCTCGGGAAACGGCAATTACTCACCAAAGGCTATTACTTGGCCATCCCCAGAGGGAATGTACCTTCCACCCAAAGTACCCGTCTTCCTTCCAACCACAAACAATACTCTCCTTGGGAGGAACTCTGTTAACCACTGCGTTCTCCATCTCCTTAGGGTTTCTGAGCCGTTTTCACGCTCATGTTTTTAGTGGCTTTTCTACCGCCCCGCCGCTGCTTAGGCGCTGGACCTGGAGGAGCCCTTCAGCCTCCGGGCATCCGCAGCGCAGGAGATGCACAGACCTCCACCGCGGTGACCCCTGTCGGGACCCAGAACTGTCCTGCCTCCGGCCCGAGGAGCCTAGGAGATGCGCCCCGGCATCTCTCCGGGTCCGCCGCAGCCTGGGCCTGTGTGAATTCGGCTCCCTCCCACACCAGCCCCTCCAGGCAGGCGCGGTCTGGGCTCACGGGCTGCCCCGCGCGGAGTCCGCGGCCGGGAAGGAAACCGCAGCGGGAGGCGGGCTGCCCCGCGCTGCCCGGACAGGCGGCGGGTCGAGCCAGCCAGCGGCTCAACGCCAACTCCGCCTCGGCCTGGCCCCGGAGCGCGGGACGCCGCGGGTGCTCCGCCGCCGCCAAGGGAGGACAAGGCGGACAAGTGCTGACGCCAGCCTGCCACCGCCCCCCGCTGACTCCCCGGGCCCGGCGGGCCCCGGCCTTACCTTTCGGGGCTGCCATGGTTCCCCTACAGTTCGCGCGGAACTGACGCGCGCTCCCGCCGCGCGCCCGGCGCTGGACACACGGAACCGCCTCCTGTGTTCATAGAGACGAGCGCCGCGCGGCCTAGAGCGCCCATCCGGCCGCCAGCACTCGGACTCCCAGCCGCGTCCGGCGCTTGGACCAGGTTCCGTAATCCCTGCGACTCCTTAAAATGGGCAGAACCCGAACAGACGACTGGCCCTCACTGCCCAACCCGTGCTACCACGCGTGTGACACTCAGTCCTAAGGCGTTATTCTGTGATCTACAACTAACTCCCACCTGGCTGCGGAAGCTGAGCCCAGGGAAGCCAACGCGTCCTTCTGGGAATTGTAGTCCTCACCGTGGTATTCGGCAGCAAATGAAGATTTTAGACTTAGTAATTCAAAGCTATTGTACATGCTCCTACAACTCCTAAAGCAACAGAAACTACTTTTTTAAAAAAAGATTTATTTATGCATACAAGCTAGGGTACAGGCCAGAGGCGTGGGGTGGTGAGAGGGTTCACAGAAACTACTTTTTAAAACTTTTCTACCGACCCCTTTCTAATTGTCTTCCACTGTCACCTCTTATTTAGACTTTAAAAAAAAAAATTTTGCATACAAGTTGGGGTGCAGGCCAGAGGTGTGAGGCGGTGAGAGGGTTCACCGGAGACAGAGAGGGGAGCAGGACAGGCAGATCTACCGGAATGCACTGCTGAGGGGAGCGGCAGCAGGCAGGCGAGGCAGAGGAGGTCTGCTCCGCTTTGTGGGAGTCTCCCGGGCAGGGCATCAAACTCACCTCCTGCTGCCTACAGCTCCACAGCACTGCACTTAACCAGTTGCGCCACCAGGGAGGCCCTATTTATAGACAATATAATTGACTTACATTATTATTCAGAGTCTTGTGCCCTTACCGTCAGCATTGTCATTATTTGTACCTAGCCAGACATTCTAAACTATATGATCTTAGCACAATAAAAGGGATTAAAAAAATACTAGGTGTCAAAGGGCATTTACTTCAATCCCTATAATCAATCCCTATAATCTCTCACGGAGAATATTTGACATAGCGTTAGAAATAATTTATTGGCAAAATCAATGACTTTCAAGATACGTGGATTTTTAAAATTCTGTAAAGTTAGCTCAGCCCTTATAGGAATAACATTCTGATATTCCCAACAGCCTATACCTTCTTAGCATGATCTTTCCCCAGAATATTTTAGAGGTTTGAATTATTAATTTTATATATCATTTTAATACATATATGTGGAGAGAGAAATTATTATTGGAAAACTTTGCCTGTTTTATCAGCATCATATCAATATTAGGAGAGGTTTCTAGGAGACCACAGATGAATGTGTAGAGTCAGACATTTGATTAGCCTCATTTTGAACAGTGTTGGACCTTGCCTCAACCTGGTTTTGTGTGTGCTCACTGTCCTACATCACCTTTTCCTGTAACTTGGTACAGTTCCCACTACTGGAATTATTCAGTTCTTGTGCGTGTTCTTATACAGACACTTAAAATCAGAAAACTTACATTTGTAATTGATTGGGGGGATTTATTTGTATATATTTTACATAATAATTCATTATTGTTCATTTTTGTACACTTTCTTTTCCAGGTGTAGTCCCCCTAAAATTTGCATCACCATTTCATCCGTGCACCATCACCATAGTCCCTTGTGTTCTTCCCGCCCTTGTTTTGGTCCCTCGCCCTTGCCCTCCCCTGCAGATATAATTGATTTTAATTTAAAAATTAAGGACATTCTATCATGCAATGATTGCTTCTTTTGTTTTACAACTACTACTTTGTACAGTTTAGTTCTATCTTCCTATTTTGGAGTATGATATTCTCAATTTAAAAAAATTTCATATTCCCACAAGCCTTTTTTTCCATCATTTTTGCATTATTGTTGGAAATAAAACACCATTTGCATCCCTCATCACAAGACTCTGCAGCCAATTTTAGTAGATTTTCTTTTATTATTATTTTTAATTTATATCTTTTACATCAGTGTGTATTCCCTATAAAATTCCCACCACTGATGCACCTGACTCCCACAAGCCTTTCTATCCCACTGACATGCAACTTGATTAGATTTTTGACATCTCCTGTTCTAACCTGGTCAGCCTAAATTGTGCGGGGACAATCTGCAATCAGATAGATTCAGGGTTCCTGACCCATTCCAGTAGGAAAACTGCCCATCAGCGAAACCATGGCGATGTCTCAGGAAACAGCGTCATAGAATCAGGGGGAAAGATGGACTCAGGAGAAATTTAAAGTGTTAAATTTAAAGTGCAGTGTTTTGATAGATTCAAATCATAGATAACTTTAAAGATAAGGAGGTCAACATCAGGAAAAGTCAGAGGATCCTATTTCTTGTAAACTATAAAGGTACTATATGTGGGCTATGTATTAAGGAGTCCCTTAACTGAAGTCTTTGCAGTCAGATTAGAAATTGGGGTTGTTTATTTGTGTCAAAGTGATGTCTATCCTCCAAGCAAGAGTGGAGTGTTTAATTATTACTGACAAAATTCAATAGCAAGGTTCCCAATAGTGTATGATATAAGAAAACTATTTTTTTCAGTGAATTAGAAAGTAGACACTCAAAAGAGGTGGAAGAGGTTGTTACTATACTAGCAGCTGCAGTATGTCCTTGGGAAAAATGTTAGTTTCTATTAATTTTGTAGCTGGTGTTTCTGGGTTTATTATCCTATTCCAGTTAATGGCCAAGCAGATATTTATATTCCTTGTTTGTGTTAATTTTAATGTTCTCATTCTAAATTATCCTAAGTCTTACACACACACACACACACACACACACACACACACACACACACACACGCACACACACAGCTTTAGTGTATATCATTTATGTATGCTTAAATCTCATACAGCCCTGGTGGGGGCAAGAAGCTGCAATACTCAATATCTGAGCCACAAGGTCATCTGTCAGATGATGAATGACTTTATAGTGCTTCAAGGAGCTATTGCTATTTGAGATCCTAATAATATTCCTAATTATCACAACCAAAGGCAGTATTTGCCTGCTCGCTTACATCTCTGCTCAAGCATAAGAACTACCCTAGTCCCAATGAACTGTATAGAAGGAAACCCAGTACTGTTTATTGGCAATAAAGTAAAAGTATGAACTTACCTGAAAAGACTGTGCTGATGGAAAAACCAAAAATAATAAAGGAAGTTGCAGTCAAATTCAAATATGGTAAATTAAAATAATTTATTTTATAAATTATTAAAAGTGATAAGGTTCAAAGTATACTAAACCATTAAACATAAAGAACTGGTAGGCAAATTCACACACCTAGATATAGTTGTTTCCATGACAGTTTTAGCATATTATTCCCACTCTGCCACTAAGAAACCCCCCTCAAACCAAACTGCTACATTGTTATTTTAAAACAAGTATTCATTACTGATAATATTGCTAAAGATAAGCCAGATGAATGTTGCATTTTATAACTGAAGAAAAAATACAAAAAGACACTGTAAACTTCAGTTTTAAACATGAGTAATAAATCGTCAGTATCTAAATGTTTACCGAGCTTTACTCTCCCTTGTCTCTGCTTCCCTTTTTAGTTACCATCACCTCATTTTTCTTTTTCTATCAGTCACTGATATGTAGTCTGTGCTTATTTTTGCACTTTTCTGCTAACTTACATTAGTCTTATTTTTACTTAAGCCTACTCCATTGATCTTTCCTTATTCCTCACCCTCTTTTGTTTATTCATCAGACATGTGTTGAAAGCCATAGTGTGAAGCATTATTCCAGACAGTGAGAGTCAAAAAATTTAAAAAATGGAAAAATGAGGGCAGGGGCCTCCCTGGTGGTACAAGGGGTTAAGTCTCAGCACTATGAAGCTATCAGCAGCCACTGCAGCATGAGATCGATCCCCAGTCAGGGAGCTTCCCACATGGTGCTACAGACCTCTCCTGTCTTGCACGCTGCTCCCTCAGCAGTGTATTTCTGTAGATCTGCCTGTTCTGCTCCCCGCTCTGTCTCTGGTGAATCCTCTCACCACCCTCGCACCTCAAGCCTACACCCCAGTTCTTGTATGCATAAATAAATCTTTTTTAAAAATGAGGACGAGAGTGCAATAGAAATGAGACATTGAAGATTCTCTCCTCCCTTTGCTAACACTGATGAAAAACACTTACCGTATGAGGACTTAACATTTAATTGTCTTGACAATCCAATGATTTGGGAACTATTATTATCTCAATTTTTATAGTGGCAAGACTACATCAGAAAAATATTAAGTGACACAGCTATTCAGCTAGTAAGTAGTGGACCTAGACTTTACCTCTATAGCCACAGAGATTTTTTACATCTTTTTCTACTCTTCTGCCTGATCCTCCATCTTATTTTGGTCCTCCTCATTCCATCTCTATCCCCTTGAGTGATCACCTCCCAAATTTTCTTTGTCCAGCTCAAATTTCAGTCACCTCTACTTTACTATCTTTATTATTTCTTACACTCAAATTTTCTAGTACTGAAACATTATCTTTTTCACCAATCAATTTCTATTCCCAATTATCCCCAGTCTCATAGGGTAGAAATCTGAGGTCATACTTTGGTTTTTCCTTCCTTTTCCTGAAATATTATATCCCTTTCATTAAATTTCATATTTGCCACTTCACATCATGCATGACCACACATCCTAATTTTTGTAACAGCCCTGACTCCCAAATCCCTCTCCCACAATCAATTTTCTGTCCAAGAATCTACAGTGATTTTCTAATGTCTTACAACAGGAAGGCACCATAATTCCGTACCTACCTTGCAAAATTCTCCAAAAGCTACTGGCTCTACTTATCCACCTTTATTTCCTACCACCTCTCAAAAGTAATCTCTCTTTCTCTGACTTCTTTTCCAATGATTTTGCTGCTGAGCTCCTTACCGACTCCCACCTTGACTACCAAAATAATCACTCAACTAAAACTCTGCCTTTTATTGGCCCTTCATTCATTTATTTGTCCAACAAGACACTATACAAATGCCAAGGATTAAAAAAAAATTACTAAAACAGTTCAAATCCTAAGAAAATCACAACTTAACAGGAGAATAGATGAATACATAGACATCTATTTACATTAAGTGCTATAAGAATATGAGTAAATTCCAGTAAAAACCCAAAGGAAAAAACAACTAACTCTCAAAGGTGATGAGGGAAATTTTCACTGAAAAGATAAAATCTGATCAAGTTGTTTGAAGTCCAACGGAATTTGATAACTGTCTATGGAGTAGATTTCAGGTGACAGAACGAAAAAAGCAAGAATGAAAAACAGTGGTATTTAAAGGCCATGATATATATGAAGAGTTGCAGTTTACACTATGTTTAAATTTTTAATGTTTAACATTAAATTATTTTAAAAACAAACTTACAGTCATAATAATCTTTTTTAAATTTTTTAAAGGATTTATTTATTTATGCATACAAGCTGGGGTATAGGCCACAGGTACGGGGGTGGTTGAGAAGATTCATCAAGAGACAGAGTGGGGAGCAGAACAGGTGGAGTGACTGAAATCACTGCTGAGGGGTGCAGCAAGCAAGACAGGAGAGGCCTGCTGTGCCATGTGGGAAGCTCCCTGGCCGGGTATTGAACTCATGCTGCAGTCGATCTGGATAGCTTCACAGTGCTGCGCTTAACCCGTTGCACCACATAATAGTCATAATAATCTTATATTAATACCTAAATGGCATCATAATTTCAGTATTAGTGCTAACAAACATTTTTTAGCAAACAAAAAGATGGACTATTTTACTTCACAATTTTAATAAAATGAAACTACATTACAGAAAACTTTCAATGTTTTATAGCAGTTTGACAATAAACGTAAATGAGAATCGAAAGAACATTTACACAACCAATGAATGTGCCAGTCCCACAAACTTAACTAATTTTCATGGATGGAAAAATCTTTTTAAAATATTTACCATTATTCAATAACTAGGTGATATATATTTTAAACATATGGTCTCTATGTTTCATCAACAGCTCTTGTTAAGTTCACCTTGACCCCAACGGTGGTTTTAGTCTGTCCCCCACGGAGTCCAGCTAAGTAAATTTGGGGTCTGGGCACTCGGGTACCACCTTCTCTCATAGATTGAGTGCCAACATCCTTTAAAGGGTACACCTGTGAACAATTTTCTCTTCTCATGTGACTAAGATCAGTTTGTACCGAATGAGTCACTTTCTGACGCAAATTGGCCTAAGTAGAGAGAGAATACACAGGAGTTTATTTTTATAGAGGTAACGTTGATTTACAACACTGTAAAAGTTTCAGGTGTACAGCTTCACACCTGGACTATAGATACCACAGCACATCCACTACCAAATGTCCAGATGCTATCCACCACCATTCAATCCAACCCTTCTACTTGATCCACTTGTCCCCACATCATTCCTCCCTGATAACTTCCATTCTGTGTCAGAATCTAAGAGTTTGTTTTGCTTGTTCATTTATTTTGTTTCTTTATATTATACATATGAGTAAAATCATCCAGCATTTCTCTTGTTCCTTCTGATTTATTAATGCCCTCAAGGACCACCCTACTTTTTTTTAAGACAAGAGTTTCCACCAGAGGGTAGAAGCAAGGGAAACAATGTGGTTAGTGGGACACCTGTGAGAGATTGAACATACAAAAGGACAAAGTCTAGACAAATAGGGACAACAGGACTCTGACCCACTACCTCTGCAGTAAACACCCAGAACAGGCAGGATTTGGTCAGCTTCCTTACCTTTTGGCAGCCCCACGGCCCATCTTTCCACATTTCCCCACTTCCCCATACCCTACTTCCAATTCAGGACCAACCAGAGAAATCTAAATATGCTAACCAAATCAATCTCATAAGATGTTCCCATTTCTAGTTAACCAGTTTCCAATGTTCCCATGTCAATAACCTCCAATCAGAGAATATCTGAATCCTTCCCCTTTATTCACTACAAGGCTTTCCAGCTCCTCTGCTTGCCTCTGAATCTCTGCCAAACCCAAGTGATAGTGGCTGGCTCCCTTGGTAGAGCAAGCTTTGAACAAGCAGTCTCTATTCTCATTTGGATAGTCTTCACTTCTTTCCACACCTGGTTTCAGTTAAAGAGATGGGTAAAATGTACTAAGAAAAAGCTACAGATATATATATGTATGTATGTGGTATGTATATGTATACACATACACACACATATATAAAGAGGTCATTTCTCTTATACTATAAATATTCTGGTATTCAAAATAACAAGATACTACAAAAATGGTGAACAGGGAGAATCCTACTGAGGCAGTCAGGGATGAGAATTTCAGAGACAGGATTTAAGGGTGAATGAGAATCAGAAGGATGAGACTGCCCAGTGTCTGGAGAGAAGATGTTGATGATAAGAGGGGACAATATCTGTGATATAACGGAAGTACCATTCTACTCCTCAAAAAAAAAAAAAAAAGCACCCAAGTGAAAAGGTTATATATATTTTAAGTGATTAGAGGAAGTTGAGAGTACATTAAATATTAGAGTATTAGAGTACATTAAATATTAATCTTCTAGATTGGCCCAGTAGATTAAAACTACTATAGATACATAATATTAAAAATATATAAATCAAAGGATAGAGACTATAATTATTATTAAAGTTATTACATGATATAATTCGAGAACAGTTTCAGGTTTCTGTGTTCTATATAGGCTTAAAATTATAAGATAATCTTATAATGTAAAGCTTCCAATTACAAACTATGCTAATTGTTTTTATATTAGCAAAAAACTCCGTGTCCAATTCATATAAATAATTCAACTTCCAGCCCTACAAAAAACAACATTAACATTCCCCAAATTCTAATTATAGAAAATATTGTTACAAACCAGTTTTATAGCTTTTCTTCTCAATTCCCATTCATTCCACTCATATGATCTTACAATTGTTGGTGGCAATATGTGTGTATCCGTCTGTGTACTATTTTCACACATTGTAATTGGTTTTATATGTTTGTCAACATCTTTCATCTAAAGAAATGGAGTTTTATAATTAACATTTTAAAAAATATTATCTATAGGTAACTCAAAATATTTAGCTAATCTTTACAAAGAATTAGAAAACAAGAATTTTTGAAGATGGAACATGCTTATAAATGCCAGCAGAGAAATATGGTCATAATTATTGATCTAAGGGTAATTATTTTCCTGGGCATTATGGCTTTATGCCTGATGTTGTAAACTTAATGGAGAAAGTATTTTCAAAGGAGATAAGCTAACATTACCCATGCTCAAGTCAAATGCTCCTCTCCAAATTGTCACAATTAAAAGCATAATTAATACCTTGTTGGAATGGAAAGTATAAAATAGCTATTAAACATTAAGTAAAAATAACATCTGTTTAAAGTATTGTTGCCTCAAATGCTGGAAAGGATGTGGAGAAAAAGGAACTCTTCTACACTGCTGGTGGGAATGTGAACTGGTCCAACCACTATGGAAAGCTGTATGGCAATTCCTCAAACTCCTAAACATGGAGCTTCCATACGACCCAGCAATACCACTTTTGGGAATTTACCCAAAGGACACAAGAACACTAATCCGAAAGGATACACGCACCCGTATGTTCATTGCGGCACTGTTCACAATGGCAAAGGTATGGAAGCAACACAGATGTCCAAAAATAGATGACTGGATCAAGAAGATGTGGTACATATACACAATGGAATACTATTCAGCATTCAAAGATAAACACATGCAATTTGCAGCAACATGGATGGAATTAGAGGGGATCATACTCAGTGAAATAAGCCAGAAAGAAAAAGAAAAATATAGAATGGTTTCACTTATAACAGGACTATAAGGAAACCAAATAGGAGAGAGACACTCAGCGGGTGGCGGGGGTGGGGGTGGGAGGGGGGGGAGGATAAGGGCACAAAATGGAATAGAAAAGAACACAAGGGACCATGGAGATGGATCACGGGTGAATGAGTGGTGGGCTAC
>PVIJ01016121.1:0-33844 GCA_004024925.1 Scalopus aquaticus
GGGGGGGGGGGGGGGGGGGGGAGGAAGGAGCCGGAGGGAGGGAAGGGAAAGGGCACAAAATGGAATAGAAAAGAACACAAGGGACCATGGAGATGGATCACGGGTGAATTGGTGGTGGGCTACCCTAGGGGAATACAAAATGTAAAAGACATAAATAACAATAAAAATATATATTAAAAAAAAAAATAATGACACTAGGGAGCAGAGGGGAAAACATTCTGGGAATCTTATTGGGGCCTTTTTTTTTTTTTTGCCTAGAGACTAAAAACAGGCAAACCAAGGACTACAAACAGGAAAATGAACAAAACAAACATACAAAAAAACCAACTCAACAAGGGGAGAAGGGGTGTTGCTAGAAGGAGGGAAGGGGAAGGCAAGAGAAGGAAAGGGGAGGGGGCTTCCTGCCTCCTCCCGCACTGGTCACTGTGGCCTGGAGGGCCGGCCTGGTCTGGTGCTCTCTTCACAGCCAACTGTGCAGAGCTGTTTTTCTCTCAGAGGGAGGACAGATGGATACAGGACAAGTAGGATCCAAGGTGTCCACCTGTTGAACATCTCCTGGGTGTGGGGTGGGTACAGCGGGGGTGAGGTCTGGGGGTGAGAGATCTGGGTGTGTTTAGCGGGAAGCCAGTGGTCTGGCACAGCCCCAGAAGAGCCACGTCATCTTCCCTCTGCTGGTGAAGGAGGGAGTGGCTTGACCAAGGACGCCCAGGTGCCAGCTGAGAGGCCAGCTGCCTTGGTGGAAAGGACCCCACATTCACCACCCACCTCTGGTAACTTGCTGGGGTCCTGAAGGCTGGGAGACTGAGGCCTGAAGCCAGGAGTGCAGAGGAGGCTCTAGAATGGCTCTCTCCTCCCTCCACACCTTACAGAGTAAAAGTAGAAGTCATCCCTTCTCCAGGCCCTCACTCTGGGGTGAGGACCAGGACCTCAAAACTGCTCCTGTATCTGGTCCAGGGTGCTGCCTGACCCTTCCGCTGCGGAGTAGTCAAGGCAATGGAAATGTGCCTGGGCCCTTTGTCCACAATCTGGGGGTGCCTGATCCCATGACTCCCACAGAGGCAATGAGGCCCAAATGGAACACTCTGGGAGGGTGGGCCAGTGAGAGGGTCCAACAGTGATAGACAGTGACAGCTCTAGCCCCTCGGTCAGCTGTAGTGTATGTGCTGTACTCCTTAAGGGGCTGCCATCAGTGAGTGCCTACTGTGTACTTGGCATATGCCAGGTACACAGTAGACGCTCACTACTGTGGAGATGGGGACTAGCCAGCGGTTCCAGCTGGAAAGACACTCTCTCAGGGGCCACATTCCCGCCTGTACCACGCTGGTGTGCCCCGTGGCACTGCTAACCTCTGTCTAAACACTCCATGGTGTCCAAGAAGCACAGACCTGTGCCATGCCTGTGGATGTGTACATGTGAGTGCTCCTTGTAGGTGAGTGTGCAGTCCGAGTGTGTGCACACTTATGTGTATGTGAACAGGTGTATCTGCAGCCATGTGTGGGGCTGAAGCTGCCAACTCTGTGTTTGTATGGGGAGTTGTGGGTGTGAGAAATGCAGGTGTCTGCTGGTGTCTATATGAACTTAGACATGAGTGTGCAGTGCCTGTGTGCACGTGTGTGCATGCATGTGCCTGTGCACCCACACACCTGCACATGTGAATGTTCCCTGTGGGCACATGCACGTATGCTCATGCCCACGCATGTGCAGGTGTCATTACATGTATGGGCTGGTTTATCTGCTTTGTGCTGAGCCATGGTGGAGCAGGAAGGCAAAGACTCTCCCTGGGTAGCCCCAGAGAGTGGGTGTGTGGGGCCCCAGCCTGCAGGACTCTCTGAGCCTTCCAGCCAAGTCAGTCCCCCTCAGGCACAGCTGTGGGAATCCTTGGGACTCCCTGGGTTCTGGGAAACTGGGGCTGTGTGGGACTGAAGATGCCAACTCTGACTGTGGTGCAATCTGCCAGCCGAGCCCCTTCCGGAGCTGTGGGTTCCTCTGGGCGTGGGGAAGCTGCCCTCTGCAACCTCCTCTACTTGTCTTGGTGCCTCCTTGAGGGCAGGACACACCTCTCAGCCCTGGACCTCACCCACAGGAAGTGGGTTGAGGCGGGCAGGCCATGGGGGAGGCGCTGTGCTGGGCGCCCCGCCCTATGCCCGGGGCCCTTCGTCCCACTGCACAACTAGGGCTCTCTCATCAACAGCCCTGGGGGACATCGCTGGGCCCCGGGGCCCTGAGGCCACAGCCATGTTTGGCAGGAAGCGCAGCGTCTCCTTTGGGGGCTTCGGATGGTGGGTGACAGATGGCGGGGCGGTGGAAGGGACGGGAGTGAACCTACTGCGAGGACTTGTGCTCGGCTGTGGCTGCCTGTGGGGACAGGGCTCAGGTTGTGCCTGAGAGCTCGGTCTCTAAGGGGCACTTTCAGATGCCTGGGCCAGATGGAATGGAGGGTCCAGTGGGGCTTCAAACACAGAGCTTTTCCTCACGGTCCCTTGGGTACAGTCTTCTGGGGGATCCAGGGGTTGGAGCTAGAGCCAGTGTGAGTGTGGCGGCGTGACTGGGGTTGAATGTGTGTCTCCGTGTCCTGTGTTCCCCTGTGAGAATAAATGTCTGTGACGGTGCGGTTTGTGTGTGTCCACGGCTGCCCGTCTGTGCAGTGTGTGCCAGGCTGGGTGGGTGTACCTGTGCGTGTGAGCACTTGTGCACCTGGGTTTCTGAGCTGGTGCAGTCCGCACCGCTGTTCTTCTGTACCTGTGCACGCTCTTGTGTGTGCAAGTGTTACGCTCCTGTTCGTGTCATCTTTGTGACTTTAGGGCAGGCGGCACCTGTGATCCACTGGACCTTTGGGCTACCTCCTGTCAGTGGGCTTGAGCGTGAGGAGGGGGCAGGCCTGTCCCCAGAGGCACCTCCCCCCCACCCCCTCCTGGCAGCCAGACCTAGCACCATCCGAGCATGAGCACTGGCCTGTGCCAGCCTCTTGCCTGGTTCTCTGGGCCAACTTTTGGCCGTAAGCTTCTGTCTAGGACAAAGGAGAGACTCTTCCGGGAGACAGAATTTGGGGAGACCGAAGTCAAAGACTTGTCTGTGGTTACCAGCTGCCGGCAGCTTCTCCTCAGCTGGGAAACAGGGTCTGGTGGTTTTCATTATCAGTTTCCTTTTGGCTTCTGGGCCTGGGATGTTGTCAAAGAAAAGGTTCCTGCTGCAGGGGGAGGGTGGCTGGGGGTGTGCTGGTGTGGAAGCTGGTGGGTAATGAGGGGCACAGGAGGCAGGGAGGCACGGAGGCTGCCCAGAGATGGGCTCTACTCCTCTGGCTCGTTAGTCGCTGCCATATGTGTGCTTTTTATTTCCCCTTCCCTCCTCTTTGAAAGCACTTGTCCCTTGTCCATTCGTCCTCTGGCAGGAAGGGATTATGGGTGCTCCTTGTTTAGTGGATGGGGACGGTGAGGCTGGCACATGCTGGGGAGTAGAGAGTGGCGTGCTCCATGGGCTCTCCCTGATGCCTGGGCCGAGGGGCTGCTGTCCTGAGGGTGGGGTCTGGGTTTGAATAACAACATCTGCTTCCTGGTCAGGATGTAACTGGAGGCTGGGCTGGAGTTTCTGCAGGGCAGGTCAGGGCAGGTGCAAGGCAATGAGTGGGGTCCCCAAGGTCCACCTTCTCTGAGTGGTGTGGGGGAGTGGGGGTACATTGCATAGGCTTACTAGATGCTTATGGGCTGGCTAAGTGAGGGGCTTTGCCCTCCACAAACATTTGGTTGGGGGCCCATTGAGTTTGAGGGGATGAGAGAACTTCCTGGTGGGGTTGGAGGGCTGGGGTGGGCAGAGAGAGTGCTGGAGTGGAGTTTGGGTGTCATCTGAGGATGCTGTCAGCTGGGAGGGGCTGTCACAGTGGCTGGGGTGGGGGGACTTACATATTCCTGGGGCCCTGGTCCACTCCGGACAGTGAATGAAATTTTGGGAGTGGTATTTAAAAAGCTCCATGGAGGTCAGGGTGGACAGCCACTAACATTGGGGGTAGGCAGGTGATGATGGTGGATGAATGGGCAGAGGAGGGACAAGAGAGAAGGTGCCAGGAAGAGACTGGGACTTTGGTTTTCTGAAAGGGAAAAAAAAATCAGTCATTGTCAAAGCCACTGATCTCTACTTTCAGCCGTGCTGGGGCCCCACCCTCCAGGGTCACACCCCAGCATGGGAACCCTGTGGACAGACTGCTGGGAAGGTGTAGACATGGGGGCTTGTGTCCTATCGTGGTGGTTGGAGTTCCGGGAGCCTGGGTTCCAGGGCTGGCTTCACCTTCACTCACGGAGGAACTCAGATGGGACACTTCCCCTCTCTGGGTCTCAGTTTCTCCAACTGAGGGTGGGCTTTCTGCCTTACTTACAATGCAGGGATATTGGAAGATTTAAAAGCAATTGCCTGAGAAAGTATAAAATATGAGGATTTATTGTTAGGGGTTACTCTAGGTTTGCTCTGTGTTACAAATATTACAGCAGAAAAAGGGGACCTGACTCTGGGGTCTCCTACCCCTTTCTGGTGGGTTGAATAGGAGAGGAGGAGGGGTTGCATCCTCAGGGGAGTGGAGCCAATGAGACCTTTGGGGACTAGTAATGAAAGCCCAAGGAAGGGGCCAGCAGGTGTGTGGGGAAGAAGCTGGGAGGGACCTGGGTTAGGAACCCTGGGGTGTGGCTGGCTTTGCTGTTGGGAACTGAGATCAGAAGGTGCTCAGATCTTACTCAGAGTGAAAGAGCCCACCCCTTGCTCAAGGGCTTGGTGCTGGCTTGTGATTACTGGGTAGTCCTTGTCCTGGCCAGGTGGTTCCGGATACAACTTTGCTCTCCTTGCTGGCCCCAGTGCTTGTGTGTGTGGAAAACAGTGGCAGAGCGGAACTGGCTGGACGGGAGTGGCTGAAAGGACTCGCCAGGGTTTCAAGCATCTTGGGAGTGGTGATTTTGGTGGCACTGATGGTGATGATGACAAGAGGATGGTGATGGTACACTGGTGGTTGTGACCCTGAACAAGAGAAGGTGGAGTAGGAATCACTCACCTTTCCATCTCTGGAGAGAGGAAGGGGCCTCTTTGCAGCCATAGGGCTGGCATATGCAGGGGGTAAAAATAGAAGCTTAGCGGCGCCACTGCCTCGTCTTCCAGCGAGGGTGGTGCAGGCTGGGGTGGAGGAGCTGGCTGCTGGGACAGTCTGTCGCAAACGTGATCTTCCCTGTTCTGAGCTCCTGTGCCTGACAGATCCCACCTGCTGGTGTTCCCTGGATCCTGCTGCCAGGTTTTGTTCTGGAAGTGGGGTGTGCCTCTTTGGATGAACTGGCAGCTCCTAGAACAGGAGGGTCCCTGTTGCTGGCATTTTTCCAAAGCAGAAGCTCAGTAAATATTGATGTGCTGATTGTCCAGCTGCCTATGAAGCTGGATTGCAGAGTCCTCTTGTGGAGTGGGGGTGATGGAGGGGGAGGCTGCATACAAGGTGCCTTAGACCCCTGGGTTTGGAGTCAGATACCTGGATTCAGACTAGCTGGTGATTTTATCCATCTGAACCTCAGTGTTCTCATCTCTAAAGTGGGGACAATAACATTTCCTATTTCATAGTGTTCTGTGTGACTTTAGCCACCCCCCCCAGAGCTCACAGTTCTTCCTTCCGGGGCTGGAGAACTTCCTCCAGTAAGATCTGTCCCCTGCAGGGCCCTCCCTATCTGGTGGTCTGCACTGGCCAGGGACCCCTCTCCCGCAGATGAGAGCGAGAGTCTACTAGCCGGCACTGACCGAAACCCTTGCTTTTCTTTTGGCAGGATCGACAAGACCATGTTGGCGAGCCTGAAGGTCAAGTAAGTAGCCATTTCCTGTTATGTAGAGGTCAGAGATTATGGCAGATTGGAACTCTCCTGGGGCTGTTTACCCCTGAGTTGTTAAGTGGGCTGTTGTGTTTATCAGACACTCCATTATCGTTCAGGGGCTTCCTGATTAGAGGAGGCTGGACAAGACTCTTGATTCGTGGGGTATCCTGTAGTATCTGGAGCAAAGACAAGTTGGGTTGGAAGTAGTAGACCCCATGGAGCGTGTATAGTGTTGTGGCTTTTGGTCCAGAACTTAGGGGTATAAGAAAGAGAATTTATTTTCTATCCCCTTAATTATTATCTGAAACCCCAACTCGGTTGTCTTTCTGATATTCCCACTCACATGAACAATTGTACCACGTAATTCTGAGACCTCATAATATAGTCCTGTGTGTGAGTGTGCACGCGTGTGTGTATGTGGTTTGGTCACTGAGTCATCTGTTACTAGACATGTGTCACCCTGGTCAGCCCGGCCCTGGGACTTTCTGATGCTTCCAAACCAGATTCAGAGTCTAGAGATTGCCTCGGTTTGCCTTGTGTCCACGCAGCTATCTGGGGAAACCCGAAGCAAGCATGTCTCTCTCCTAGAATCCTCTACCACTATCTCCTCACCACTTTTGCTTCTTTTCCTTCCATATTTCTGGCCAAACCATTTTGTCTGCATCCTGATCTTCTTTCCCCCTTGAGATATAACAAAAGTCAAGTTATCTGCATCCCGCCCTTGGGCAATGAGTCCTGACAAACCATCTGCTCCAAGCGAGTAATTGAAAAGGAGGGAAATTCTAGGAGGTAAAAATATTATGGGTCACTAGCTCAAAATATTTTCCTGCTGTATGTGAATGAACTCATGTGTGACAAATTCCTCCACTGAATCCTTCAGAAGCTTGTAACTCCCCCCCTCTCAGCTGATAAGTTTTCCAGGCTGGTCTCCCTCTGCTATGCCATTCAGATGCCAACCCTGAATGAGGTTTCCCACTCTGGTTTCTTTTGCTCAGAAGGGTGAGGGTGGGCAGTTAGCAGGGCAGGGATGGATGGCAAACTGTCCCTGCTCTGAGAGCTTTCACTCTCTGTAGAGTTGATGCCAGAGATGGAATGGGAGCTGGCAGAGTTTCTAAAATAGCTGGAGAAGATGGGGCTGCACAGCAGGCCCACCTGTACCTGTGCTGGGTTGACATGGGGTGTGCTTTAGGGCAGCCCAGCATTCAGGGAACACCATTCTTGGACAAGATGTTTAATACCTCTGCTATATAGTTTCTGTATCTTTTGTCCAGGGCACAACACTCTCTGCTCCTCCTAGAGCATCCCGGCATACTGAATGAGATGCTCGGTGTGAAGCAGAGTTACTCTGTTGTGGAATGGTGAGAATGTTTCTTTTGGTGCTGTCTCAGGGCATCTAGTTCAATGTCTCAAGCATTTATTGAAGGCCTGATTTTTCTTTTTTTTTTTAATAATCTATGAAGTATTTTTTAAAAATATATTTTTTTATTTATTTATGCTTGCAAACTGGAGTACAGGCCAGAGGTGGGGAGCGGCGAGAGGGTTCACCAGAGACAGAGTGGGGAGCAGAACAGGCAGATCAATAGAAACACACTGCTGAGGGGGGCAGCGGGAGAGGCAGGAGAGGTCTGCCGCGCCATGTGGGCATCTCCCCGGCCGGGTGTCGAACTCACATCACCACTGCTGCGGACAGCTCAGCGCTTAACCATTGAGCCCAGGGAGGCCCTAGGGCCTGATTGTTTTAACTGATAAAGCTGATACAGGCATCCTGGAAGGAAACTATTTATAAGGTGGAGTGAAGGGCTGGGGCATGGGCTGGTATTGAGATTGGGACCGCAGTGGGGCATCTGCGGGGACAGTCTGAGGGCTTAAGCACTGGGGTGGTTATTTGGGACATTGTAGGGATTGTGTTCCTATCTGCACTTGGTTAAGATTCCTTTGATTGCAAGAAACAAAAACCTACTGGAATCTGGTTAAATAAAAGATGAAGTGTCTCAGGGAACCCAGGGGAGAAGGTGGAGCTATAACTCAGGAGGGGCTGAACAGGACCTGAAAATCCATCCTCATCAAAATTCAGCTGGCTTCCTTTGAGAAATTGATAAATGGACCCTAAATTTTGTAAATACCAGGATAGTCTTCACTATACTTACTACACTATACTTACTACAAAACCCCAGTAGTCGGGCCTCCCTGGTGGTGCAATGGGTTAAGCGCAGCACTATGAAGCTATCCAGAGCCACTGCAGCGCAAGTTCAATACCCGGCCAGCACGCTGACCCACATGGCACAGCAGACGTCTCCTGCCTCACCTGCTGCTTCCCTCAGCAGTGTACTTCAGTCGATCTGCCTGTTCAGCTCCCCACTCTGTCTCTGGTGAATCCTCTCACCACCCCACACCTCTGGCCTACACCCCAGTTCTTGTATGCATAAATAAATAAATCTTAAAAAAAAACCAAAACCAAAACAAAACCCCAGTAGTCACTACAATGTGGTCTTGGCTGAAGGGCCGGCATGCAGGACGGTGGAAGAGAGTTCAGAGCCTAGAAATAAACCCTCACATGTGTAGTCAATTGATTTTCAACCAGCGTGTCATGACAATTCAGGGGGATAAATAGTCTCTCAACAAATGGTTCTGGGACAACTGAGGCCCACATGCAAAAGACTGAAATTGAACTCCTCTCTCACACACTTTATGCAAAAATGAACTGAAAACAGTTAAAAGACCTAAATGTAAATGTTAAAATGATAAAACTCTTAGGAGAAAACATAAGGGTAAATCTTGGTGACTTTGAATAAGACAATGGTTCTTTAGATATGATACAAAACCCAAAAGCAATAACAACAAATTGATGAATCGGACTTTACCAAAATTAAAAACTTTTTTTAATCATTATTTTGATTTTACTTTCCTCCAATTTTATTAATTTGCCAATCGTTGGCATAATTATATAATTATGGGAGTACAGCCTCACACCTCCCTATGTGCATGTGCTCCCCTCCCCCAGAGCTCCAGAGCTGCCATCACCTTCCCTGTCCTGTCCTATCCCCACCCTCCACCCCATCTGGTAGCTAGTATAGTTTTCAGAGGCTGAGAAATATTTTTGTTGTGTTTTGCCAGTTTGTTTTCTTTGGCTATTTATAGTCTGCATATGAGTGAAACCGTCCAATAAACTGTCTTTCACTTTCTGATTTATTTCACTTAGCATCATCACCTTAGGATCCCTCTATTTTGTTCTGAAAGGCAGCACTTCAGTTTTCAAAATTAAAAACTTTTATGCTCCAAAGGACACTATCAAGAAAGTGAAAAGATAACTCACAGAATAGGAGAAACTGTTTGCAAATCACATATCTGATTAAGGACTCATTTCTGAAATATATAAAGAACTCTAACAATTCCATAGTACAAAGACAATACAATTAAAAATGAGCAAAGGATCTGAATAGACATTTCTCCAAAGAAGTTATACAAATGAACAATAAGCACCTGAAAGATGTTCAACATCATTATCCTTCAGAAAAGTGCACATCAAAACCATAACAAGAGATCCTATTTCTCACCCATTAGATTGACTGTAATAAAAAAAGGTAGCGTTGGGCCTCCCTGGTGGCGCAACAGGTTGGGCACTGTGCTGTGGAGCTGTCTGCGGCTGTGCTGAGTTCAGTGCCGGTCCTGGCGATTCACACATGGCGCGGCGGACTTCTCCTGCCGCGCTGGCTGCTCCCCTCAGCAGTGTGTTTCTGTGGATCTGCCTGTGCTGCTCCCCACCCTATCTCTGGTGAGCCCTCTCGCCGCCCCACGCCTCTGGCCTGTGCCCCAGTTTGTATGCAAAAATAAATACATCTTTAAAAAAAAAAGGCAGTGTTGGTGAGGAGGTGGAGAAATTGGAACCCTCATACACTGCTACTGGGGATGTTAAATGTGCAGTTGCTTTGGAAAATAATCTGGCAGTTTCTCAAAGGTTAGACATTTGACCAGTAATTCCATTCTTTTTTTTTTTGGAAGATTTATTTATTTATGCATACAAAGCATACACCGCCCCAGGAAGGTGGGGGGTGTGAGTGGATTCACCAGATACAGAGTGGGGAGAAGAACAGGTGGATCTACTGAAATATACTGCTGAGGGGAGCAGCAAGCGAGACAGGAGAGGTCTGTTGTGCCACATGGGTCAGCTCCCTGGCCGGGGATCAAACTTGTGCTGCAGTGGCTGCCAATAGCTTCGTAGTGCTGAGACTTAACCCCTTGGACCACCAGGGAGGTCAGCAATTCCATTCTTAAGTGTATATCCAAGAGAAGTGAAAACACACATCCTTACAGAGACGTACACCCAGATGCTTAGGGCAGCTTTATTCATAATTGTCCAAAGTAGAAGCAACCCAAATGTCCATCAGCAGATGACTGGGTAGGAGGTGGCATATCCTTACAATGGTGTTATTTGGCCTTAAAAAAGGAATAAAGTACTGACACATTCTACAACATGGGTGGACCTTGAAAACATACTAAGTGAAAGTCATTCCCCAAAAAACACATCTTGTGTGATCCCATTTTTATGAAATGTCTAGAGTAAGACATCCATAGAGACAGAAAATAGATTCACGGTTTCCTAGCACTGGGGAGGTTGTTTGGGGGAACAAGGATAGTGAATGCTAAGGATACAGGGGATGCAGGCTTCTTTTGGGGGTAGATGAAAATGTCCTGGAACTATTTAGTGGTGCTGGTCGCACAGCTGTGTGAATATGCTAAAAGCCATTGAAGTGTGCATTGTTTAAAAATTATTTTCTGTTTTTCAAGTTTTATTGGTTTGCCACTAGTTTACATACCTATATAATTTGGGGAGTAGAATGGAACACAGTAAAATTGTGAATTAGTGGTGTGTAAACTTTATTTCAGTGAAGCTGTTAAAAAAGAGAAAGTCTGGTTGCCCTGGGTGGATCACTTGTATACCCCTGGTCCAGTCAGCTCAGCTGGAGAGAAGGGGTTTTAGGCTGTGGGTGCTGTGGCCGCCTCTCTATGTGGGAAGCTTTAGTTCTCAGAGAAGAAAGATGGATTGTGGGCTGGGCAGACACCTAAGAGATATGATCCAGCTCTCCCCACTACCCTTGGCATTAAAAGGAAGACCAGTGCCTACTCCCCCTCTGCCACTGACAGCCTTCTGTGCTAAGGTTTCACAACCACCTCACGAAGCAGCTATTGTTACTGTTTTCATTTTACAGCAGAAAATGGAAGCTCAGAGAGGTTAGGAAACTTGGTTGCGGTCAACAGTGAGTGAGTCACACAGCTGGTAGTTGAATCCAGGCCTATACTTCATGGCTGGTTCATGCCAGGCTGGAACCAAGGAGTTCTGAGTACCCACTTCACTCTCTTTTCCTGATGTGCTTTGGGGCTGTGTGTATAGAGTCTGTGCCTCTTGGCCACAGAATGGTCCTCTACTTCCACAGTGCTATGAGAGGACCCCTGGCTTCTTGGGGTTCATCCCCCTGCTGGGGGCCCAGGTTGAGCATTGCCTGTGGTGCCTAAATGATGAAGACCCTCGTAGGCAATAGTTCCAGACACACAGGAGCACTGGAGAGGGGGCTTAGGAGGAAGAGTTGGGAGGGCCAGTTATAATCTCCATGCCAACTAATGGGAAAATAGTAACCTCTCTGAGCCTCAGTTTCCCCATCTCCAATATGGGAGTGTTGGACTAGGGTCCAACCTGCTCTCCTTGAGCTTTGATGTTCTGGGAGCCTAGCTTCACAATTAGGACCTCATGATGGTAGGTGCTTGCTGTTGAAAAGTGAGTGCCGGCATGAATGGATGTCTTTGGGATCAGGGGCTCCTCCACACTTTATCTCTGGCTCCCTAGGGTCTAGCACCATACCTGGCACATAGCAGTTTCTCTGTCTCCATTTGCTGAATGGGTCAATTATGGGTCATCATGGTTAGCCAAACACATACAGGTGGAGGGATGGACAATAGAAGCAGAGTCAGCAGATGGGGCTTCGGGGGCTCCCCCTTCTCCAGTCTGTTGTGGGGCCAGTTGAGGGTAATGTTCCTATCTGCAGTAGTTGAGCCAAAGTCGGACTAGATGCCCCCAGAGGAGACCCTGGTTTGCAGGGCCGGGTGTCTGCATCTACTCATGGAGTCCTTGAGATAGCTTCCTGAGGGTGAGGACCTGAGCCCCACGCTCCTCCACTCCTTTTTACTGCTCCTTAGCCTCCCTCTTAGAGAACCCTGCTTCTTCATTAAAGAAAGAGGTGTGTGTCTCTTTGTGTGTATATGTGGCTTCTGCCCAGGCTGTTAGGTCATGCTGCAGTCATTTGAGAGACCACCACACAGGGGACCACGACGGGACTGGTGGACGTGGGGTGATTCGCACAGCCTGTCTCTACTGCTGGGGCACAGGGAAGTGCTCTCTGTCCTGATGACGAACATCTAGAATACATGGCCTTGTGGGAAAAAGAATCCAACTTTTTATTTCTTTATTTTGAAAGGGTTCAACAATGAATAATTTTAGTCTCTTACTCTGAAAGCATATATCACAAAATATATTAAACTGAAGAAAATAACTGAAGATTTTTGGGCCTCCCTGGTGGCGCAGCGGTTAAACGCTGCACTGTGGAGCTGTCGGCAGCAGTGATGTGCGTTCCACGACCGGCTGGGGAGATTCCCACATGGGGCGGCAGACCTCTCCAGCCTCGCCTGCTGCTCCCCTCAGCAGCGTATTTCCTTCGATCTGCTTGTTCTGCTCCCCACTCTGTCTCTGATAAACCTTCTAGCCACTCCACGCCTCTGGCCTGTACCCCAGCTTGTATACATAAATAAATAAATCTAAAAAAAAAAACCTGAAGATTTATGGGCCTCTTGTGCTTTACAAAAGAAAAAAAGTTGACACTAATTTGCTCAGATACAGCAGGTTAGTGGTCCTGTATTTTGTAAAGGTTTTTAACACATTGTTTGTGGGTAGTTTTTATCGTGCGCTATAAAGATGGCACGGGCCATTTTTGCTAATTTTTTAAGTATAAAAAAAAATATAAAAATAAACATATTTAGGGGCCTCCCTGGTGGTGCAGTGGTTGAGCGCTGCGCTGTGGAGCTGTCGGCAGCGCGCGATGCGAGTTCAATGCCCAGCCAGGGAGGATCCCACATGGTGCGGCAGACCTCTCCTGCCTTGCCCGCTGCTCCCCTCAGCAGTGTATTTCTGATCTGCCTGTTCTGCTCCCCACTCTGTCTCTGGTGAACCCTCTCGCTGCCCCATGCCTCTGGCCTCTACACCAGCTTGTATGTAAAAAAAAAAAAGCATTAAAAAAAATAAACATATTTATATATTACCCGCTTTCTACCGCTAGTCTATAAAAAACTTATTAATATGTGTCCCTCGCTCTACTACCAGTCAACGTAAAACGTATAAATACGTTTCCCACATACAATGTGTTAAGAATGATTTTTAGGGCAGGAGGAAAGGGAAAACACCCACTACCCCTTTCCAGAATATAAACAGGGCAACAACCATCTTTAAACACAGACAAATCTATGTCCCCAGGTTTTATGTGACCAAGGTAAGTGTAGAATGGAGATGTTCCAAACACAGCTAGGATTGTCCATAAGGCCAATAAACTGAAACCGTATGATTATGTTTTGAAAGAAAATGCACAAAAATCAAGTAGAAATTTTGAGATTTTTCATCTGGAGGTAAATCTTAATGCTATTAAATTCCCAAGTATTCAAGTTTAAATACCCATTAAAACATGTTGCAAACCTACACACATCTATTCTTTTTTTTTTAAAAAAAATATTTATTTATGCATACAAGAGCTGGGGTGTAGGCCAGAGGTGTGGGGTGGTGAGAGGATTCACCAGAGACAGAGTGGGGAACAGAACAGGCAGATAGACTGAAGTACACTGCTGAGGGAAGCAGCGGGTGAGGCAGGAGAGGTCTGCGGAACCATATGTGGGAAGCTCCCTGGGTGGGGATTGAACTCGTGCTGCAGTGCTGCGGATAGCTTCATAGTGCTGAGACTTAACTCCTTGCGCCACCAGGGAAGGTGCCTACACACATCTATTTTTTCCACATGTCAGTGTGTGCTCATTTCATGGTTTGGAAATGGGGAAGACAGATTCCCCTTGAACTGTGAGTCAGCAAGTGTTTCTTTACAGTCAACTTTGGCAAAATTCATACAAAATAGTAATCAACAACGATCTTCTCTACTTGTTAACTCACAAGGAAACACCTTCAAAGCTGCATGTTGTTAAAGTTTCTGCATTAAGATGCAGAAAAACTGAAGTACACAAATATTGAAAAAGTTAAAAAATCCCTTAATTTTTTATTCCTGGTACTATGGCCACAATTTACAGGGCAGTGTACCTGATGTATTAAAAAAGACAAAGCTACAACACATATGAGACCTCAGAATGTACACCTAGGTGATACTGCTTTGCGCTCATCAGTTGCTACACATTTGCAGACTGTGGCTGTGACAGTCCTGGACAAGGAGGGTTTCCTGTTTAGGCTGGGGTAACTTGACCATGGATTGTCTGTGGCAGATTGTTACAGTTCTAAGGACAGTCTCAAAGATACCTGCAGATTTCCTGACAACTCCCTCCCTCCCTCCTTCCTGTCTTTCCTCCCTTCCTCTTTCACTAAGAATTGTGGCCCCTTTCTGCTGATCTTTTTTTTTTTAGATTTTATTTATTTTTGCGTAGAAGATTTGGGTGTAGACCAGAGGTGTGGGGGCAGGGGTGAGAGGATTCACCAGAGACAGAGTGGGGAGCAGAACAACCGAATCTACTGAAATACACTGCTGAGGGGAGCAGTGGGCGAGACAGGAGAGATCTGCTGCGCCATGTGGGTTAGCTCCTTGGCTGGGGATCGAACTCAGGCCATCTCAGTGGGCTTTTGTGATGGTAGACCTGAGACTTAACCCTTGGGCCACCAGGGAGGCCCTCCTTTCTGCTGATCTTTTAGAACCTTCTGGTACCATAGTCGCCACTTCAACCACCAAATCCATAATCACCACCGTAGGTACAACTCGAGCTTTTTCCATTAAAAATGCCCCCCTTCATGGATCCATAATTTGATCACCGTTGTCCTCTATAATTTCCAAAACCATTATAGTTCCCACGACCTCCATAGTTCCCACTGCCAAAATGCCCTTCATTGTAACATATCTTCCAGCATTACCAGCATATTCACCACCTGATTTCCATATCCTGGCTGACCACCTCCAGCACCTCCTCTACTGCTGTAACCAGGACTGCCACCACAGTTGCCACCTCTGACTCCATAATGTCCACCATCACCTCTTCCATAACTATCTCTGCTGCCACCACCTCCTTCCACCACTGTAATCTCCTCTTTCACCAAAGTTTCTTCAATGGCCAGAGTTACCTCCTCCATCTCCAAGCTTTCCTCCATGACCCATAAAGCTGCCAGAGCCACTGCCACGACCTCTCTGTGAGCCAGCAGATGGCATTTCTTGTTGAGAAAGGGCTTTTTCTAGTTCACAGTTATGCCCATTAATCGTGTGGTATTTCTGACCGACAGTGTTACCTAGTATGTCCATGATCTTCAAAAGGTATAAAAGTAAATCCTCTGTTTTTCCCACTGTTGCTGTAGGTTTCAATCTTGCTGTACTTTTCAAAGTATCTCAAATCACATTCTTCTGTTTTTTCTTTAATACCACCAACAAAAGTTTTCTTTGCTCTTAAATGGGCACCAGGCTTCACAGAATCTTTTCTAGAAACAGCTCTCTTTGGTTCCATCAATGTTGTGTGATCCTGCACCTACCTCTTCCATACAAGAGTAAGTCACAAAAGCAAAGCCCCTGGAACATTTTGTTTGGGGGTCTCTCATCACCACACCACCTATAAGTGTGCCTTATTTCTCAAAAATGTTCTCTTAAGCGATGACCTGTAGTGTCGAAACTCAGACCACCAATACACAGTTTTCTCAGCTGCTCTTGTTCCTTTGGGTCATGGCCCTTCTCCCTCGGGTGGAGGTGGTAGCGCCAGATGGCTGGAGTCAGCTGGGGGCGGTGGCTACACCTTCATTTTGTGACCCAACTTTCTTCTTCCAACTTGAATTCAGTGTGGGGCTGAGAGGAAGAGGCAGGGTTAGTCATCGAATGATGCCAAGAATCCAACTTTTTAATCGATGCTTTCAGCCTTAGGTCATGAGACATGGCGTCCCAGGCCAGGGAAAGCCAGTCACGGGCTTAGAGGTGACTGTGCCCTTATTTCTTCCTCAGAGAGAGGGTGCGGGCTGGAGGGGCGGTTTTTCAGCAGCCTGGGGGTGGGGCAACATTTCAGCAGTCCTGTGGTTTGGCCAGAAGACACCACACGTGACCCTTCTCTAGGTTTCATATTTCGCCAGCTAAGAACTCTAAATCCTACTAGAGGTGAGGTGACCACACAGAACAGGAAAAGACAGTGTGTGAAGCTGCCCTTGGCCCTGGGGCCCCTCATGGCAGCTCTGGAGACCTTGCCAGCTCCAGAAAGCTCCATTTCCTGCTGTGCCACAGTTTTTATTTTCATTTTTTTATTATTACTTTTTAAAATATATATGTTTATTGTTATTTATATCTTTTACATTTTGTATTCCCCTTGGGTAACCCACCACCAATTCACCCGTGATCCTTCTCCTTAGTCCCTTGTGTCCTTTTCTACTCCATTTTGTGCCTTTACTCAGCGAAACAAGCCAGAAAGAAAGAGAAAAATGTCGAATGGTTTCACTTATAACAGTACTATAGGGAAACCAAATAGGAGAGAGACACTTGGGGGGGTGGGGGGAGGGGGAGGGTAAGGGCACAAAATGTGCCACAGTTTTTAAATTCAGGGCTTCCATCCCTATTCCCTGAGAACTGACACGACATCTAGGTGATTACTTCTCCCAGTTCTCTCCGTGCTGTCAGCAAGGCCACAGTCTCAGCAGGAGACAGCAGATTCAGTTCCCCATCTTTGGTCACCGGGTCTTTGTTTACTGTAAATTACAAGAATCCTTGAGGCACCACAAAGATATTCTAGAACTGTCTGGGGCTGCCTTATCTTAGTCAGCTCTTCTACCTACCTGGAGCATCTGCTGAGAGTTTGCTGGGGTTGTCAAGGACAGAGGGAGCTTGATGTTTTGTGGTTTCAGAAGGTAAAATCAGTTCAGCTAACAATTTCCACGCACCTTCATTCCAAGCCCAGTGCTGGGCCCTGGTGTTGGGGGAAGCAAAGATGAAAATGACAGTCTCTGCTTGTGGAAGCTTACAGCCCTGCAGGGAGATGGACAATGCAATGGAACATGACAAGTGCTAACAGAGATGTCCTCAGTGGATGGAGGAGAGTTTCCTGGAGACATGGAGATGCCTGAGCCATCTCCAGGGTGAATGAGGTCAGCTTGGAGCAGAGAGAGGCCTGGCAGGAAGATCTGCAGGGCAGCAAGGCACGAACTGCGAGGGGGCCAGTGTGTGGTTAGCATTGCCAGACAGAGAGGGGGTGGGAGCGTGGGGCAGGCTGGGCCTCTTCTAGGAGTGTAGGAGGGCTGTGTGGGAGCTAGGCTTGCTTCTCTGGGTGACCAGGGGCCATGGCAGTATTTTAAGCTGGGGAATAATGTGGTTGTATTTGAGTCTGAGGGCCCCTCTGGCCACCATCCCCTGGACATTGGAGAGGTTAGCCAGGATAGGGCCAATGGGGTTGGGGAGAGTAGCCGAGTTGGAGAGCTATGGAAGAGGCAGAATCCTCGGCCTGAAACTGGTTTAGATATGGAAGGTGAGGGCAATGGAGGGGTCACACCGTGAAGACGCAGATTTCCAGGCAAGCCCTTGAGTTGGTGTCTGTTCCATTTATGGAGATGAGGGAGTTTGGGGTAGAGGGAGGGAGTAAGCTCTGAAAATATAATCTCTGCTCCCCCTTTCCACTCTTCCCTCCTGTGTGGTTGGCTTAGATCCCTACCCTTATTATACCCTGCTCTCCCATAGGACACCGAAGGGAAGAGCAGCATCCTGAGGTCTATAGGAGCTGGTCTGTGGCTGGGAAAGCAGGCCAGGCAGTGCCCTTCCCCTGGCCTTGCGCGCAGAGCTGGTGGCGGTCCTGGGCTGTGCCCCATCCTGCTCAGCTCCTGGCATGTGAACTCGGGGTAGGCACAGAGTGGTGCCACTGCCCTTGTAACTGACAACTGGCTGGAGCAAGTGTGCAGAGAGAGCCCACTTTCAGAAATGTTCCATGTGGGGGGAGGGAAATTTAGGGAATTTAGGGACATTTCAATCTCAAGTATCAACCCCTGGCTCACTGATTTCTTTAGAATGGGCTCTGAGCCTGAGAACAGTGTTGGCAGGTGTAGGCGTAGGTAGGCGTGTGGACGGCATGTGTGTACGCTTGCCTGTGCAGGTGGACATGAGCTTTGAGGGCCATGTGGGTGACTGTGTGGTGCCTTTTTTGGCTTTAGCGAGTTCCTATGGTAACCACGAACATGACTGTTTTGGGATCTGGAGTCTCAGGGTGTGAGTGGCTGCAGGGAGAAGCAAGGCAGGCTGGTGCTTAGCTGGCAGTTTGGCTGTGGCCTGATTTTATTGCCAGCCCCTGGGGATGCACCTGGAGCTACCATTTGCCAGACAGCAAGGTCTGCAAACTCCAGGGACTTGTGTGCTCCTCGCCCTTGTCTGGCCTGGTCCCCACCATGCCCAGGAAGCCCTGGTGAGTCCTGTTCTGATTTCTTGATGGACAGATAGTTCCCTGGGTCTCAGCCAGGTCTGGTGGGTATCTACTGATGGGCAGGCAGGGAGCTGACTTGCCAGTAAGTACTGGGCATGGGGGCTCTTCTGAAATAGGTGTGGGACAGCAGGTAGGAGGGGCTCAGCTTACTCCTGGCGCCCTGTAAGGATGTTTCCCATATGGCTGGTGAGGTGAATGGCTCTCGCTCCCTTGGAACAGGTTGACTGTTACTGCGGAGGACAAGGGCAGGGGTGCAGGAGCCCTGAATGTGGATGGGACTGCCTGTGACCCGCCAGCCTGGGGTCAGCTACCCCTGGGACCTTCCCTCCCCCCATTCAGCTCCTTGAAAGGGACCATGTGGGCGACCCAGGTCTCTGACCTTGTATTTAAACTTCTTCACAGGTCTTCCCAGCTTGGAGGGGAAAGGTGAGGAGGACAGCTCAGGGTTCACGGAGAGGGGGCTTTGCCCGGCTCATGGGGAGCTGCTGGCCAGTGTTGGCAAAAATTCCTCCCACTGGGCTTTGCAGAGAGGCTCTGGCTCCTTGTGACTCCTGTGCTTCTGTCCATACACTGTGGACTCCTGGGTGTGTCAGGACCACCAGCTTGCTCCCAGCCCCAGGCTTCTGATAGGCAGGGACCCAGGCAGCACTTACAAATGTCTGGGAGCTGGGAGGTGCTGCCTTTTCTCCCTCTCCTCCTGCTGACTCTTCTGGGGTTGATAGCAGGGAGTGGGGGGCAGGGATATAGATGGTTGCCTAGCTTGTCACGGCAGGCCCCTCCCCAGGAGCCCGCTGTTCCCCACTCCTCTGAGGGAGCCCTGGGTGAAGCTATGCTGGGATGGGGGCCACGTGCCAGGAGTTGCTGGGTCTGGTCACGGGGCTCTGGTCTTGGTCCTGGGTGGGGAGCAAGGAAGTGAAGTCTGTGCTTTGTTCAGATCATCTAGGTTTCCCCTCTCCGGGAGGCAGAGTCCAGAGCCTCATTCCTTATCCAATTTCCATGGGAGTGGAAGAGGGGAATCTTTAGGAGAGACCCTCAGATCTCTGGAGTCCTTGAATCTTGGGGCTTGAAATAAAAAAGTCTAATTAGCCACTATTTGAATTCCTTGTACTCCTAAAATTGAGTCACCCAGCCTGAGCTTGGTTACCTCCAGTGATGGGGAGCTCATGACAGGATGTCTATTTTTTAAAAAAGATTTATTTATTTATGCACACAAGAACTGGGGTGTAGGCCAGAGATGTGGGGTGGTGAGAGGAATCATCAGAGACAGTGGGGAGCAGAACAGGTGGATCTCCTGAAGTACACTGCCTAGGGGAGCAGCGGGCGAGACAGGAGAGGTCTGCTGCTCCATGTGGGAATCTCCCTGGCCAGGGATTGAACTTGTGCTGCAGTGGCTGCGGATAGCTTCACAGTGCTGAGACTTAGCCCTTTGCACCACCAGGAAGGCCCCAGGATGTCTATTCTTGTGCAATTCAATACTGAGTCTTTAAAACTGACCATTATTCTCATCTGGAATCTCTGTAACTACCATTGCTTGGCCCCCCAGATCCCCCATTCCCAAACATGGCAAATTCCTCTATCTCCTAAGAGCCCTTCAGACTTTGGAAGACTCTGAGTCTTCTCCTCCTCTTGGTCTTTAACCCCTTGGCTTGGGATTTCTCATTGTGTGACTGATCTTTGTTGGAAGGGTTCAGGTTTTCCAGGCTGTATCTCAAAGCCTGGCCAGAGGGGTTGGCTCAGAGAGCCCCAGGATCCCGATGGACATGAGGATGGATAAGGGCAGGACCTGGGCTTCGGCCTGCTTTTGTATTGGTCAGTACACTCACCCCCAAGCGGGGACATTCCTGGCTTGAGACAACACAGCACAAGGGTGGTGGGTGCAGGGTCAGGACCCGAGAGATCGGCTCTCCGTCTTTGTGCCAGCACCCACTCCTCTCCTGTGTCTCTGCCAACTCCTCACCTTCTCTGCTATCTGTCTGAGGATCTTGTCTCTTTCTGAAGACAGACCTGATGTCTGCAGGGACCTGGCAGGGCTGAATACAGGCACGAGGATGGGTCCTGGGGCAGGCTGAGTGTGACGGCACTCTGCGGGAATGCTATCGCTTCCTGCAACTCCTCCGCTTTACAGTGAAATCTGGAGTTTTAGGCAAAATCTTGACAAGGAACTCAGGAATTTAAAAAGCAAACTGTATGTGGTGTATTCTTTGGGCAGATGCAGCCCACAGGTCACCAGTGTGCCCCTACTCTGGGGTGCTGTTCCTCCCTCTCAGCTCCTGTCTCCCTGGGGTGCACCCTAGCCCCTCTCTCCAGGTCATCCCTTCCCTGCCTTCAGCTACTGACTGCTTGGTTCAGCCTGTATCTCCACACCGAACTCACTTTCAATTAACCTTTCTCCGAAATCCAGCTCTTTCTCTGCCAGTGGGCTGCGAAGGCCCCGAGTCGTGGGGGTTGGGTCCTCTCCCGGTTCAGGCCTGTTAGCTCCTGCCCAGATGGCTCCAATTAGCCTCCCCCTCGGGCCTCTGCCAGCCTTGACTCATTTGTCACCCCCACAGCCGGCTCTGACTCTGCCTTCCCTTCTCTGAGGAGGCTTTGGTCCTCAGGGCGAAGGGCAGACATTGTGCTAGTTCCAGATTTTTCCCTGGACTGCAGTGTGGGGAGGTCCCCGTCCCTTGCCAGTTGCATTTATTCCCCAGGGACTCCTCTCTCTGGCCTTAGCACCCACTGGTTTTGGTTTTATTCTTCCCCTCCCCACCAAAGCAGGGCTTTCCAAACTTTTCTGCACTTTGATATAACCTAGGAGTCTAAAAAATTCTGATGTGCCCAATTTGACTTGGAAATCATAATGTTGGGGTGGGACCTACCTAGCATCAGTACTTTTAACAGATTCCAGGTGATTCCAATGGGCAGCAAGATTTGGGAACCCCTGCTCAAGGGTTGAGCAAACTGTGCAGATTGTGAATGGTTTAGGTTGAGCTGGATGTTCAAATAGACTCCAGGTGGCTGCATCACTCTTAGCCAGGGTATCTGTTGCTTTTTGGGCCTGGATAATTTGTTGTGGGGGCTGTCGTGTGCATTGTAGGATGTAGAACACATCTCTCTCATCTGCCCACACAAGATGCTAGCTACCTACCCCTTAATAGGGACAAGCCTGCAGACATGGCTGAGTTTCTGGGGCAGGGGTATAAATGCTTCCTCACCCCATTGAGAACCCATTGTAAGCCCAGCCAGGCTCACCTAACAGCATGTGCAGGAGAGGCTACCAATCGTTGAACCCCATCTTAGTGGTTAATTTGTGGAGTTCAAAGTCGAGCAGTCTCTGTTTCTTTTTTTTTTTTTTTTTAAAGATTTATTTATTTATACATACAAGCTGGGGTACAGGCCAGAGGTGTGGGGTGGCGAGAGTGTTCACCAGAGACAGTGGGGAGCAGAACAGGCAGATCAGAAATACACTGCTGAGGGGAGCAGCGGGCGAGGCAGGAGAGGTCTGCCGCACCATGTGGGATTCTCCTCGGCTGGGCGTTGAACTCCCATAGCTGCTGCCAACAGCTCCACAGCGCAGCGCTCAACCACTGCTGCTACCAGGGAGGCCAGCAGTCTCTGTTTCTATCCTGTCTCCCCAGCTGGGTGACCTTGGGCAAGTTGCTTAACCTCTCTGTGTCTCAGTACATTTCTCGGTTTCTTCCCCACCACTTAGAACCACTTTCTTATAACCTTTTGACCTTAAGCTTCAGCCAGATGGTGTGGCTTGCTGTTTTCAAGCACTTTGGCCTTGACGTCTTTATTTATGCTGCCCACCTCCAGCATCATCTCGGCCATCCTTCTGGGACCAGCATAGAAACTGCTTCCTCTGCGAACACCCCTTCCCCCATGACAACAGAGCACTTTGTTCCTGTGCTCCTGTGCAGCTCCGGCCTCAAGGGTCACAGTTAGCTCCTGCTCTGTGGGGGTCTGGTGATTTCTGCTGGTGTACCTCTCTCCTTGAGGTCCGTGGGACCCTCTCAAGGACCCAGGCAGTTCTGTCACTGCTTATTTGACCAGGCGAGGTGGTACACCCCTCCCTGCTTGGGACTGAGCTGTTAATCAGCAGTGTCATCTCCAACCCTACGCCCAACTCATTCTGAGAGGGTGGAGTGGGCGGAAATCCTTGCCTGGTAGGCCACAAGCCACATAACTGACTTTTGGAGCCCTGCCCTGGTGTGTGTGTGTGTGTGTGTGTGTGTGTGTGTGTGTGTGTGTGTGTGTGTGTGATGTTAATCATCGCCACTTTCTTGGTTGCCTTGTGCTAGTAGATGCCATCTGGAATTGAGGTGCTTTGGGCTCCAGACTTTCCCAGGACCTATCTCTGGGCCCAGGGACCGGACTGGAAGGGACTACCCCTGTCCCCACCTTGCCACACCCTGCCCAACCCCTGTTAGCTGGCTCAGCCTTGGCTGGACCAGTGGTGTCCATGCTGGCTGCAGTGCAGAGCTGCCTGGGGACTCTGCTTCCTCAGGCCTGGGTGGGCTCCGGAAACCTCTGTGTGATCAGGGCTGGAGGTGGTGCTTCTGGTGGAGCTGAGTTTGCAGCTGTTTGGGAAACAGTGACTTTTAAAACTCTTTCCCCATAATACAGATTCAGTAGTAAGGTTCCAGTGCTCTGCCTGACCTCGGGTAAGTTATACAACCCCTCTGTGCCTTGTTATCTGGTGATAACAATAGGTGCTATTGTGAAGTTTGGAGGATAAATAGTTCAGGTGAAGCATGATACGTAGTCAGCATGTGGTAAATGTTACCAGTCTTAATATTTCTTTTTTTTTAAAGATTTATTATTTATTTATGCATACAAGAATTGGGGTGTAGGCCAGAGGTGTGGGGTGGTGAGAGGATTCACCAGAGACAGAGTGGGGAGCAGAACAGGCAGACTGAGTGAAGTACACTGCTGAGGGGAGCAGTAGACAAGGCAGGAGAGGTCTGCTGTGCCATGTGGGAAGCTCCCTGGCTGGGGATCGAACTCACGCTGCAGTGGCTGTGGATAGCTTCATAGTGCTGAGACTTAACCTGTTGTACCACCAGGGAGGCCCCTGTCTTAATATTTCTGATTCTAGTAATACAGACCTGGGCTGTGTGGACACCTGTGGCCATGTGGCCTGCTGGTGTGCCTGCGAGTATCCCACGTGGGCAGACTGGAATGATGGGCACCCAGACCTAGGCCGGCAGCTGAGGACAGCCGTGAGCAGCAGCTGGTGGTGGCACTGTAGGCACACCTGTGAACACACACCCGTGAACACACGGTCACACGACCCGCGTGTCAGGAGGGCAGATGAGTATGCAGATGAGGCCCAGACGGCTGGGGCTTTTATTTTTTTTTTACACTCTGACATTATTCCTGGAGTTAGCAGCACCTGGGCTGAGTTCTGGGAGCCCAAGGTGCCCCTTGTTTCCATAGCAACGACAATGCAGTAAAAATAGGAGAGGAGGGGAGAGCTGGGAAAGGCCAGCTCCGACTGCAAGGGCACCTGCCTGTCTGTCGCGGGCCTGATCCACATCCTTCCACGATGAGTCTCCTGTTTGGTTTTCTGTAATAATGACCTGGTGAACTTCTGAGTACTGATGACCCAGAAATGACAGTTGTGGGCCTCCCTGGTGGCGCAGCAGTTAAGCACTGCGCTGTGGAGCTGTCAGCAGCAGCATCGTGAGTTCGACGCCCGGCTGGTGAGATTCCCACATGGCGCGGCAGACCTCTCTTGCCTCTCCCGCTGCTCCCCTCAGCAGTGTATTTCTGTCCATCTACCTGTTCTGCTCCCCGCTCTGTCTCTGGTGAATCCTCTTGCCGCCCCACACCTCTAGCCTGTACCCCAACTCGTATGCATAAATAAACAAATCTTTAAAAAAAAAAAGAAATGACAGTTGTAAACATTCTCTTGTATTTTCATGAAACTTTTGATTTTTGTTGGGGTGAAATATTCATAACATAAAGCTTACCATGTTTACCATATTTGAGAGCACCATTAGTGGCATTAAGTTCATTTAGGTCATGTTGCACCACGATCACCACTGACCCATTGTGAGAACATTTTCATTATCCCAAAATGAAACTCTGTGCCCATTATACACCAAGAATGTGGCTATGAACATAAGTGTTTGTGTCACTGCTTTCATTTTTTTCCCTTGTAGCTATATACCCCAAAGCAGAATTGCTGGATCATATGGTAATTCTATATTTAACCTTTTGGGCTCTTTTTAAAATAAAAGAATGAAAACATCATAAAATTAGGTTTCTGTAATCACTCTTCTTTGGCCCCAGTATTGTCTCCTGCATTCAGAGAGGTGAGCACTATCAGGAATTCAGGGTGTCTTTTCTCAGTCCACATTTTAATTACTTTTACATCCACAGATAGGTTTCCAGAAACACACTGGAGTCTTGGTGTACAAATTCACAAGCATGCCTACTTTTGAGAATTTATTCAAGTCTCACAGTGTTACTGGTATGTCTACTGTGCTTCAGGTCCTGGCTCTGATATCAGCTGTGAGATCTTGGGTAGATTGCTTAATTTTCTGTGCCTCAGTTTAGTTATCTGTAAAATGGGAACAATAATAAACCTAAAACCTTCTTTAGGGTTAGTGTTGGGATTACGTGAGCTTACACATACCAAGTGCTTAGAGCACTGTGGTGCTGAAGAATGTAGTAGATGGGTTGAGACCATTATAATTCTGCATTTGTGCCCCTCCAAGTGGATTTAATCCTTTACATGGATTTTGTAATCAGGGTGTCAGAGATCTAGTTCCTTCTTTTTAATTGCCAACTAGTTTTTATGTGTACAAACCACATTTTTTTGTTTCCTCCATTGTATATGCTGTTGATGGAAATTTAGGTTGTTTCCATTTTCTGATATTCAAACAATGCTGCTGTTGAGTGTCTCCTTGCATGACCTCTGGCTTTTGCCTCAAGACCAGTGGGGGGCTCTGGAGGCTGTGTTGTTGGGGTACAGCTCTATCAGTGGAGCTAGATTGCTCTCAAGAGAGGTTTTACCCTTTATGCTTCTACCAGGGCCATATGCCTCTTCTCTGTGTCCTCTTCCCCATGTCCTCACTGAAGTTTAATATTTACATTGATTGGACTCACTGGAGCACATTTTATTATTATTTTTTAATATACAAACATGAATGTAGTCCTGAATAAACGAATGAAACCCCTCCCTGCCTCTGAATTTTTCTCCACAGGCCCTGTGTGTATGTCTTCTGTTCTCCTTTTCCCTGTCTTCTTGCACAAGCATTTCCTCATATTGGCACGATCTTTTTTTTTCCCTTTTAAAAATAGCATTTTTTTCCTGATTATAAAAATAGTACATGTTCACTGTAGAAGGTTTAGAAAATACGTACCAATATTGAAGTGAAAAAAATAAAGCCCTGTGATCTACCACCCCAAATATTATCATTTGATGCATTCGTCTAGTCTTTTTGTGCTTTTTAACTTCCTTTTAAAATTTATTATGTAATGACATCTTCAGCACCATTAAATATTCTTTAAAAACATGATTTAAGATGTTACATACCATCCTGTCATTATGATGTCCCATAATTTATTTAACCATTGCTAGATTTTTAGATATTAAGATTGTTTTCAATATCTAACCATTGCTGCAATAATAATAGTTATTTGCATATAAGTGTTGTTATAAGCAGGAGTTATTTGCATATAAATAGTGCTGCAAAAACCTCCTTGAGTATAAATTTTTGTGTACATCTTTGATTACTATTTGGCTAGCACTAATGTGATAAGTTTTCATAGGTTAAAAAATAGTATTTTCAGGAAATATTCTTAATGACTTGAATTTTTGGATGTTCATGTTTTTCTTGATTTATTAGCACTCTCTTTCAGTTGAAGCCATAAACCCTTTGTTGTTCATATATTTATTTCAAAATAATCTTTAGTTGCCCTTTGCTTGTAAATTTGACTCTTGTTTTTTAGTGCAAAAGGTTTTGATTAAGAGTAGAATCTGTCACTTTTCATTTGTGACTTCTGTTACTTTTATGTTTAGAAAAATCCTTTCAGAAAGTTGATGGTTTTTTTTTTTTTTTTTAAAGATTTAGTTCTCTTTTACATTTAACTATTGAATCCGTGTGGAGTTCATTTTGGGGTTAGGTGAGAGATGAAATTCTGATTTCGCCCCCAGGTTATCAGTCATTTGTTTCAGCAGTGTATTTTATTTTTTTAAAGATTTATTTATTTATGCATAGAAGCTGGGGTGTAGGCCATGCGTGTGTGTGTGTGGGTGAGAGGATTCATCAGAGACAGAGTGGGGAGCAGAACAGGCAGACTGAGTGAAGTATACTGCTGGGGGGGGCAGCAGGCGAGGCAGGAGAGGTCTGCTGTGCCATGTGGGAAGCTCCCTGGCTGGGGATCGAATTGTGCTTGAGTGACTGCTGATAGCTTCATAGTGCTGAGACTTAACCCCTTGCACCACCTGGGAGGCCCTCAGCAATATATTTTAAATTTCCATTTCTACTACTAAAAATTACATATATCCTAAGATGTATGTCTGGATTTCTTTTTGATTCCATTGACCTGTCTGTTGAATCTTGTAGAGATCCATAGGTGAAAAAGAGCAAGGTTTGCTCAGGTAATGCATAAGATTGAGATTTTGGGAGCGTAATAATTCAGGTCTAAAGGATGGGGGCCTTCAGCATGTGTGTTTGAGTTGCTGAGCCACAGGGCGCTGGTTGGAGGTTTTGAGTGGAGGTACAGAGTGACTCTGTCAGAGCTTCATAAAGATGTCACTGCAGCTGCTCAGAGAGGTTGTCACTGGCTTAAGGCCACACAGCTGCCTGTGTGGGAACAGAACCAAGTTTCATCTGTCTCCAAACCCAGGCTTGTATCTGTAGTAAGGAGGCACAGAATTGGACTGAGTAGCTCTTCAGCCACCGTAGATCCCAGCTCTTCCAGGATTGGGGTGTGTAGGATTATTGAATAATGAGGTACTATCTAGGACCCATAAGCATTTCCAGGGACCTGATCCCTCACGTCCTTTAGTAGCAGTTGTTCATTACTTCCAGCTGTATTCTCTGAATTCATTTTGTATTCATTTGCCCTAGGGGAGGATTGCTCGGTCAGTTCTGATTGGTTGGGGCTCTTTGTGGAAGTGGCCAGAATCCAGGTAAACCAGCCCACATGCAAAGGGGGTGTGTTGGTTCTTGTAATTGTGAGGTTCAGGGCATCACTTTTTCTGATTTGGAGCACAGCTGGATCCCAGGATTCAATCTTCCAGATCAGTGCTGTCTAATATTAGATTGCACGTGTGGCGATTTACATTTAAATTAATATTAAGTACAATTAAAAAGTCAACTCCTCATCCCATCAGCCACATTTCAAGTGGCTACTGTATCATACAGCACAGATACAGAACATTTCCACATCACAGTGTGGTTGAAAGTGAAGGCCCAAATCCCTTGAAGACCTTCCAAGGGCGACAGCAGCCCAGAGATTCTACCCAGTCTGTGGCCTGTCACGTGCCAGACGGGCTGGCTCCTGGGCCCCAGGCCAATGTGTCTGAGTTGAGCAAATCTAGTGCCACTAGATGGCGCTGAGCTGACGGACTCGAGCAGCGATCTTTGGCATTTCCTAATGACAGCAACAAAAATAGCTGCCGGTTCCGGTTCCCCAGCTCTGACTCTCCTCCCTTGTTCCAGCTTCAAAACCGTCTGTGAAGTGACTCCTGCCATTCTTCCCATTTTAAAATGGAAGGGACCAAGGTTCCAGGTGTCGACGTGAGCCTCCCCAGCTACACAGCTGGTATTCAAAATGGAGCTGCATTCAGCTCCGTGGGCTTTGCCATTTTCTTGAGTGTGTTTAATTTGCGCACAGGCCCAGAGGCCGGCCCAGTGATGGTACGGGAACACACAGCTGCAGGCGCGGGAGGATGGTGCTCCCCACCGACATACATTCATATGCTGATGCGTTCCCGATGGTGCCCCCCCCCGGGGGGTGAGCGTTGCTCCCTCCCAGTGAGGCATGAGCATGTAGAAAATCTCTGGGTAAAGCGTAAAACGCTGGAAAGAGGGGTGGTGTGGCCAGGTTCAGAGTATTTGAGTATTATGGACAAGGAGCATGGGTGTGGGTGCCTTCCTGACCCCTGATCTCTGGCACTTTCTGTTTACACTTGGTCCCAGGGCGTGCAGGTGCTGTTGGGGACGCCCGTCAGTGGGAGATGGACGCCCTCCCTCTCTCCCTTCGGACCATTCTAGTTCCCTGTCATGTGGACCTGGGGGAGGCCGCATAAGACCCCTATGTCCTATGTCGTTTTGGCCTTACACCCTGTGTTACAGGGCAACCCCAATGTGAAATGGGTTGGCCTGACTGTGGGTTCTCACCCATGTGCTTAAAAAAGACTTAAAATGAGACTTAACTGCAGGTACACACAAAAAGGGGTAATTAAGAGTTCACTTACAAAAAGAGGAAATGAAGAAATGAGTAACTCAGGGAGAAAGAGAAATTGGTGAGTGAGTCCTACTAGTTCTGCTGAGCTGGAACCCCAATAGTACACTGAAAGCCATCGAAAAACCAAGGACCCCCAAGACCCATATGTCTGGTTATGTACCAAACCTGACTGCTTAACTCCACACTCAGTCCCCTTCGGTGGTGATGACATTTTTGGATTTGTAGTCCTTGGTGTCCTGGATCTGTTTGATCTGGGGTGGGGGTGGGGGTCCATAAAACTTGTTTGTGGAGTTTGTTCAGGATGTCCTTTCCCCCCAACACCTGGGGCCTCAACAACTTGAGTAAACTGGGGCCCAGACTTTGTCAGGATTTCTCCAGAAATGTCGGTGTGCCCAGCCCCCAAAATGGCATGGGTTCAGGAATTAATAAATGTCTGAGAAAGAAAAAACTGTTAGGACTCTAACTCCGTTAAAAAACCATTTGCACCAGTATCTCTTTCTCGGTGTCTCACAATCCATTCTAGTGTACTGCAAGCACTGAGTAGGTAACTGCTGTGGAGGGGCCTTGAGTGGACAGCACGGTGAGGCCTGTGCCCCACACGTTCCCCTCCAGGTTGGCTGTTGAAACTCTGCTCAGGCCTGTCCAGTCAAGTCAGAAGAGGCAGCCATGTTCCTGAGTGACCATGGAACAAATACAGCAGCTGGAGAGAGCGTAGGAACCACATGGGGGCAATTCCTCATTAAACAGACTTCAGACACAACAAAATTGAGTAGGAAATAGTGTACTGGTTTCAAATTCTGTTGAGTGAGCAAAGTATGGAGGCTTAGCTAGAGAAGAGGAAGAGGAGGTAGGTAGAGATACCTGTGGTCCTTCTGAAGGGAACACCTGGAATCTTTGACGGTTGCCTCTGGATTGTGTCTAATGTCACCTAAAAACTTATATCCCTCTTGCCTTTACACACAGGCTGATCACTAGCATTTCTCTCACTTAAGACGGCAGGGTCATTTTCACTCATACTTTGGGAAGGAGAGGGAGGGGAAGTGAGGAGGAGAAACTTTGCTGAAATAACTGGGTCACAGTTGGAATAGTGAAAGAGAGACCACAGGATGCTCGGGCTTTGACAGAACTGCGAACAATAACAAGGTCTGATGTGAGAGAAGTAAAGGTGTTATTTAATGAATATTCACTGGGTACCTACCTTGTGCCAGGCACCGTTTTAGGTGCTGGGGATCCTGGCTCTGCCACCCGTTAGTGAGGTTACTTTGAAAAAACCCTGAACCTCTCTGAGCTTCTCTTTCTTCATCTGGAAAGATGGTGAGAATCTACCTCATAGGGCTATTTGCAGATTAGATGATCTCATTCATGAAAAACACTTAACTTATGGCTGTAGTTATTATTGAAGGCACTGAGCATAGTTAGGTGATTGAGGGCCTGCTCCCTGTGCCTAAGGAGCTCCCGACCTATGAGAGAGACAGACATTTAACAGGGCCTGCTCCCTGTGCCTAAGGAGCTCCCGACCTATGAGAGAGACAGACATTTAACAACCACCTACAAAGCTCGAGACAATGCTGGTAGATAAGGGAGGAGCAGGAAGAGATAAGGGAGGAGCAGTGAATTTTTGGTGGTATCAGGGAAGACTTCCTGAAGGAAGTGGCATTTGAAAATTGAAAAGGAATCCCCTAGAAGGGGGGATTACAGAGGCCATTTCGCACTGAGGGAATTGCAAAAAGGGCAAAGGCACAGGGTGGGGAAGAATATGGAGCATTTAAGATGCTGAATCAGGCTCTAGAAATGAATGGAAGAAACTTGATGAGAAACAGCACTGAGTGAGTTCTTCTCAGGGAGGCTCTTGAGTGTGGTGCTTCAGAAGAGTGGCATAGGGAGCCCTCTGTCTTTTTGGTGTTCAGGAAGGAAGCTTTGGGCATCCTGGGGATGGATTGGGGAGGTGAGGAAACTGTTCCTCCTGAGGAATAGAACCTGAAAGTGGGGATAGAATTGGAGTTACGGCCCTCAGACAACAGGTCCACCTGAGGAATGTGAGAGCAATCCTGTAAAAACTGGGGTTTTGCACCCAGAAAATTTGCAAACTTGTCACATGGGCCACTGAGCTGGAGAGTGAGGGAGGGAAGCTCAGATTATGGGGAGGGGGAAGATAATGACTTTGGCCTTGAATGGGGTGAGCTTGAGGAGCTGATGGGTGGCTCCTGTGGAATTTGAAGTTGGGTTCTTGAGAGAGAGTTTAGCTGAATGAGTATGGAACCACTTATTTAGCAATACTCATTGCCAAGGCCTGTTCTGAGGGCATATCATGCAAAAGTGGGCCTTTTGGACCTGATCAGGCCTTGTGGTACTTTCCAATGGGAAACAGACAGGACCAGAAGAACTCAGATGGTTTCAGATAATGCCCAGCCTGGTGAAAAGAAGAGAACAGAGAGCTTATGGGGGAGGCACACAGGCGGGTATTCCTGCTGGGTGGTCAGGGATAGCCTGTTTGTAGAAGGAACATTTGAGTGGAGACCCAAAGGGAGAGGAGCCAGCCGTGAGGATATCTGGGGGCAGAGCATTCCAGAGAATAGGAACAGCATGCACAAAGATCTTTAGGCTTGAACAGTCTTGACAGATGTGAAGATGAGGAAGAAGGAGCTGAGAGTGGGCTGGAGTAAGAACAAATCCTCTCACTGTATATACTTTTAATACCATTTTTGGCTTTTGAGTCAAGCACATGTAAATATTCTACTACTGAAAATACATTATAAATTAGTAATCACCAGTTAGAATAACCACAGTACTTTAGATAGTGGGGGATGGGACGGGAGCTGTCAGGCTTGTTCTTGGTGGTGGGCGTCCTGTGGGAGCACTGACAGCTCTGCCCTGTGCCAGCAGGTGGCGCTGCTAACTCAGCACAGTCAGCACTCCCGGTCAGGCAGGCAGGTAGTAGGCCTGTGCTTAGACCTCAGGTTTGTAGCTGCGGATGTGTCCCTGCCTTCTGGGAAGATGCAGTTAAGGCACGTGGGAGCCATGGCTGGGCCCTGAAAAGCAGATGATGAGCTCCTGACTGCTTTGCTCCCTCTGCTGTGTCCTGTTTGCAGGGTTGCTTTGCTCATCTCTACAGCGGAGACTGTTCGGTCCCCATTTCCGAGTGTCTGTGTCTTTTTCCTCTCCCTTTGCTTCTCATCTTGCTCTCTCCGTCTCTGTCCCCCCCTCCTTCTTCCCTTCCCATTTCTCTCTGGTGCAGCTGCTTCCTGTCTCAAAGATGAATTACTTGATCTGATGTAGCTCAGATGGAGGACAGAGAGACTGTCAGGGTCAGGAAGATACTGCTTCTTATCGCTGTGCCTGCCCTCCTCCCTGAGGCTTCAGTTCTCCATGAAAGGCTGGGGCTCACGGAGTGACCCCCATCAGCATAGAATGTTGCCTGGGACTGCTTGCTCCAGGACCTTTGGGGTCCACCTCCCAGGGCCATGCCTGGCTCCCCTCTAGCACCTCCGGCAAGCAGTCCCGACCTCACATCATCCCTCTTAATGGGAACCAGGGCTTGAACTGAGGAGGGAGAACTGAACAGCAAAGCAGATGGCATAAGATGGCAGAAGAGCTTATGTAGGGACTGTTATGAAAGGGCCGTTGTAGTGGACAAAGATAAGGTGTTTACCCTACCCCACATTTAGGACACGGCCTTTGCACTCACGGAGACTGGACTGACTATGGCCTGGTGTTGACCTCCTGGGTGTTATGGATTAGGGTGAAGGCTGTTGGGTGAGCATAGTGGTTAGGAGCTTGGATTCTTAGAGCTTCCTGCCAGGTGGGAAATCTCTGCACCTTACCAGGGGGAAATTGCTTAACCTTTCTGTGCCTTGGCTTCTACATATGAAGTTTGGGTGCCAAAACAGTAATTTCTTGTAGATTGTCATGAGGATTGAGTCAGCATGTCAAGTGGTACAATCACATGGTACATACAATGAGATTGCTTGCTATAATAATTCATTATTTATTAATACATTTAAACTTACACTATATTATTAACTAATTGATGCTAATATAATAACAATAAATAGTAATGTATTACTGTTATATCACATGCATCTTTCTGGTTTGCCTGGAAAACAGACCTGAGATGTTTGCTTCCAGCAGAACTCACCATCCCATGCTTGTGCATTAAAACACACAAAAGTCATTATTTAAGTGTACACGTCTGTGCCTTTACTGGAAGGATGACATAACCGAATGTAAGGAGAACATGAGAAAAGTGAACCCAAAAGCTCTTGTAATTAATCCTTCCTCCATAACACAGAAATTATAAGTTTGCATTGACATGGGCCAGTGACTCTTAATATCCTGGGGGTCCTTGTTGAATTTCAGATTCCTGAGTCAACATGACCTCAATAAAAATTAATACAATTAACACCCCCCCCAATGCTAAAAATAATATTCAGAGTCCTGAGCTTTACCCAGACCCTCCAAACTAGAATTCAGAGGGTGGAGCTGGGGAGGCTGCATAGGCTGTTTAAGAGTGAGGCCCAAGCTGGAAACCTTGAGTGCCTGTGGGGTTCACCTGTGTTGTCAGCCATGGCATCACCCGAAGATTGATTACCTGCATTAAATCATCCATGTGAGGGACCTCCCTGGTAGTGCAAGGGGTTAAGTCTCAGTGCTGTCAAGCTATCGCCAGCCACTACAGCATGAGCTCAATCCCCAGCCAGGGAGCTAACCCACATGGCACAGCAGACCTCTCCTGTCTCACCCGCTGCTCCCCTCAGCAGTGTATTTCAGTAGATCTGCCTGTTCTGCTCCCCACTCTGTCTCTGGTGACTCCTCTCACCACCCCCACCCCCATACCTCTGTCCTATACTGCACTTCTTGTATGCATAAATAAAAATAAAACCTTTAAGAAACAAAAAAATAAATTGTCTATATGAGAGCCCCTCATTGCCCATGTGGGAGGGAAT
>PVIJ01016122.1:0-33842 GCA_004024925.1 Scalopus aquaticus
CCCCAAATCCGGTTATTTCTCAGGTAGCAGGAAGCAGCTCTGGGTTGATCGTTCAGCTCTGCTTCCACTGGAGATGGTAGAACGCCCCCAATTTTAATGAAAACCTCAGTCCTGTGTTTTCAAACCCCTCCTGGCTGAGGATGCGGTTTCTCCTATTTTCCATCCAGATGGAGCGCAAACATAAAAACCAGAGCGTGAGACCAACATCAGCCCTTGTGATCAATAGCTCTTCAAGGAAGTTTGGCTCCCACACCAGCAAGAACAAATGGGGACCGGGGTCTGAGCGGCTTGCCTCCCCCCTGCCCCCCACCCCCGCCCCCCTGCCCCTGGCTTCCAGGCCTGACAGAGCCCAGTCTGCGCCTGCGTGGCACACACACTCCCGATCCCAGTGGAACTGGGTGCACCACCTAAACTGGTTGGCTGTTTGTTTAATTAAAAAAGAGAAGCTGCTTTCGGTGGAGGGGCCACCCCCCACCAGTGAGGGAGATGTAATCTACAAAGCATCCAGTTTGCAAAAACGGAGCCGAAATTCAGACTCCGGGACAAAGCAGGCAGACCCGAGTTCTCCCCCAACCTGCTGGGGCCTGAGAATAGAGACATCCATGTGACAAACTCAGAGGGGCACCGAGCAGGGAGCAGCCCTGCACTGATATTAGCCACGATGATCATCAGCATCATGATTATTACCCAGAAACTGACATGGGCTCCACGGGCAGGGGAAAGAAACCGAACTTGCTGCAGGTGGAACAAAATCTCAGTGGCTCCGATCTAAGTGAGCAGATGAGAAGGGCACCCCACCATGCCGCAGATAAAGACATCTTATGGTTGTCGGAACCTTCACCACGGATGACAGCTACAGGGCTGTCCCTTAGACAAGCTGTCCCCGCATCGGGGGACAAAAGGAGGTGGGGTAAGGGGCTCCAGTCCAGCAAGGCTTGGCCATTAGGATACAGATCGCCTCCCGCACGGCTTCGATGTGACAGATTTGCTCCGTGGTCTCCCAATCATAAGCCTAATATTTACCCAGTGAAAGCAGTATTTGTGTGCGTTGCCATCTAAAATCCAATAAGTATAGAGACAGAAAAGAGGCTGCCTGTTCCGGAGGCAAGAGGGCAAACAGCCAGCTCTTTAAAGAGCCATTGAGCTAATCAATACCCTCTCCCATTTCCATTCGGGGGCCCTGGGCCAACCAAGACTTAATAATTATTTTCCGCCATTACAACCCTCGGAGAAGCTGGAAAAGAAAAAAGGTCGCTACTTCAAAGCTTGTTCTCCTCTGTTTGCCAAACAGATTAGTTCCTGGGGTCCGGGAGACACCCTTCCCAGCCGGCAGCATCCAAGACGGCCCACCCTGGGCCCCCGGAGCTGGCTCTGGAAAATGAGATGCTGTCCTGCCGGAAACACTCAGGCCCCTCGCTCAGCCTCCTGGCCTACTGCCCCTCCTTCTCTGCCAGAGTCAGGTTTTGGCCCGACCTCTTGCTGGACAAGCTCCGGGCTCAGGAAACAAATACCCAGTTCCGTGGTGGGCTGGGCAGGAAGGGAGAGGATGCTGTGGGTTGCTGGACACCACGGCCAGCTCCTTCCGTCTGACTCTCCTCCCTGTGACCACACAGGTTTGCAACGCACCCCCCACCCAGGCCCCGCGTGGGCACACGAGGCCCAGCGGGAGACCCCCTGCGTGTCTTTCTTTAAGGGACTTGAGCAAACAGCAACAGAAGCTTTACAGAAGCGCTTTTTCTTGCACGAAAGTCAGTTCAAACGACTCCTCAAGATGAGGATTGATGAGAAGGCGCAAACCCACTGCAGCGCTCTGACACAGGAAAGATGCTTGGCTCACTGGGGAAGAAGGCCCAGGGGCCAGCTGGCCAGTGGCCCCGTCGCCGCCTCACCGTGCCTCAGCCTCAGCCTCCGGGCTCAGGCGTGCCCACCCACGGACGCCCATAGCATTCACCACCTGGCACGTGTGACCCTTGCCATGCTCCCAAGTGCCTCGTGCATTCAAGGCCACAGGTGACAGCCACAGCGGCCAGAGGCACAAAATCCTGAGCAACTTCACTGACACTACAGGACCTCAGGTGGGGAGAGTGACAGACCCGTGAGCCTTCAAAAGCAGGGCACTGTCTGTGGTGCTGCCAGGGAGGGGACCCCGAAAGAGAGAAGGCATCAACACGCTGTTGCTGGCTTGGGGACAGAGGCCGTGTGAGGAGGGACATGGTCTTGGTGGCCTTAGGGAGCTGAGACAGGCGTGACCGAAGGGCAGCCCAGGACCAAAGAGCCCACTCCCACAGTCCTGCTGCCCTCTGGGGAGAGACGGGAGCCGCCCAGCTGACAACTTGCTTGCAGGCTGCGAGACCCCAGCCGAGAGCGCCCAGGCTCGTCAGCCCAGAAGCGTGAGCAAGGGAACCGGTGCTGTTTGAAGCCACTCGTGTGCAGCAATTGGTTAGGCAGAAAGAGAAAGCTAATCTGCCTGGGCAGGGGAAGAAGGAGGCCCCGGGGCCTCGTCCACACAGGGCAGGGCCTGGCGGACATCACGGTCACCAAGTAGTGTCCCTTGCTAGTGAGACAAGCCGGCGACACCTGCAAGTATCTGAGGACTTGAAAACGCCAAGAGCAGCCCCCACAACGCCCAGAGGAAGGAACTTGGGAAGACCTGTGGGAAATAACCCTGAGGGGCCTGCACCGGACTGACACCCAAGAACAAGAGGCTGACACGGAAACTTCCGCACGGAGACTGCGGGCCTGGGAAGGAGTGGGCCCGCTAACAGCCGAGGGCAGCCGCTCCCAAGGTGAACGCTTCATCCCACAAGGCAATGAAGAGGCCCACGCAGCCTGGGAAACAGCAGCAGCCAGCTAGTGGCCTTGGAGAGTGGGCGTGCCAGGAAACAGACCCCATTAGCGCCGGTCCCCGGAGCCCCTCCTACCCACACGGCCGTGGGAAGGACGACGGCCCCCAGACAAAAGCTACCGGCAAAGTGTCAGCCCCCAGGTTCTCGGTCCTCCCTGGCCTTCTGGTTGGAAAGGCCTTGGGGGTCTCCCGTGGTATCCTGCTGCTGTGGGCACAGCAGCAGGGCCAGAGAACATGGGGCCCCTGGGTGTCCAATGAGGCTCTGCCCGTTGTGCCTTTGATACTCAAGCCCAGGGCGAGTCCAGCGAAATCCTGTCAAATGGTCCTGATTTATCTGCATCAGATTCTCTCGAGCTCAAGGGGGCTGAAATCTGGGAACCTTTGAGATACTTTGTCCCTCTTGGTTTTGTGTCTTGGATCTCTCTGGTCCGAGGTGGGGGCAGGCCCATAGGAACCTATCTGTGGAGTTTGTTCAGGGGTCCTTTCTCCCCCAACAGTTTCTTCTCTGCAAATGCTTCGCTGAGTTTGCTAAAAGCCACTCAGGCCTCAGTGGGTGCATCTTAAACTGGCCCAGCTGACGAAGCATCTCCTGTCCCTCGAGTGTCTCAGGAAGTCAGCAAATGAAGGTTCCTGCTGAAGCCAGGACGCCTCCAGTGATAAGACTCGCCAAGGACAGAGTCCTCGCAAACCAGCTTCTCAGTAAGCACGCAGAGACCCACCTTTAACCACAGAACTGAAAGTCAGCTGCACAAGCAGAAACGGGGTGCAGGGGGTAGCTTGGGAATCACCTCTGCTTGTGCTTCCTTTCAAGATGATGCCACAGGAATTGAAAAGGAAAATAAATCATTTCCCCCAGCATCAAATGTCCTTTGACCTCCGTGGGGGTCACCCACAAGGCTTAGTCCCACCACGAAGATGGGGACATTCGGCAGAACCAAAGTCAAGATGCTTTCCTGCTTGGGAACCTGGGAGCTGAGTGGCTCTCGGGAGCGCGCTGATGGAGAGGACCCTCTCAAGAGCGTGGTGCCAAGAAGAAGTTGCAGAGTTTTTATGTCATTTGGCTGATAAACAAGAAGAATCCGTTTGTGGAAGTGAAATCTATTCTAGGATCCATTTCTCACCTGCATCTTTGTCCCACTCCTTGGTCTCACTTGAACGAAGAAATCAAATGACTACCTTCCTCTTTAACTTGTTCAAAGACAGAATAGGGTATTTTGTAAGAGAGTAAGTTTCCGGTTTCTGGAATGGCAGAAAATGGGGGACAGGATGACCCCTTATGAAGGCCCATGTTGAGACAGGGATTTCTGGACAGGGTGGAACTTCCGACTGGAGACCAGGAGGCTCTATTCACCACTAGGTTTCCTGCCTGTGGTCCAGTCACCACTCCACCCGCTGCCTCCCCGAAAGGGGCGCTCGACTCTGGACACACAGCTACCCAGCTTCTGCAGGGCCAGGCCCACTGATGTGACTGCTACGTTGTCTCCAGAGTCCTGGAAACACAGGGCTGGGCGCTTGGGCCTCAGAACTGCCTCGATGCACATCATGGCCACCTTTAGCCAACTAGCCTCGGCTATGGTGCTAGCTTCTCCACGTTTAGGCTTCACCAACTGCAAAATCGGAGCGACCACCGCCTTCCTCATAGGTCCTGAAGTTGAAATAAATCCATCTCAAAGCGGTGTTGACTCCCAACGCCCGGCCTTGAAGGGCATCACGAAATGCGTGTCCTTCCCTCCCCACTCTGCCCGATGCGCTTCCTCTGTGCCTCCTCCTATGCTGTAGAGGGGCCCTTGACAAAATAACACTTCCAGAGAGAGCCGGGTGGCGGAGCATCCTTGCCAACTGCGGCTGGACGTGTTTTGGTCATTCGTGATCCTTACTCCCCACAGCAGTTGCTCCCAACTTTCTCTTCTCCTCCTTAGCAGCCAATCAAGTATTAAGGAAACAGCTGGGATGCGGAAAGCCTCAAACTTGACGTTGTGAGGACAGAAGTGTGTTCAATGCTCTCTTCCATGCAGGAATCTGCAAAGCATGTACACGAAAGAACCCCTGCAAAAGCAGGGCCCGAAGAGCCCTTCGTGATGGGGACATGGGCAGAAATGTTATTGGAGGGGCGCAAGATGGCTGAGGTCATCCACGAAGGTTTTTCTGGAAGAAGCGGCACCTCAGTTGGGACTCAGAGAAAGACCGGATTTCCATTTTCCTCTGTGCCTCCTCCTATTCTGTAGCGGGCCCCTTGACAAAATAAGACTTCCAGGGAATCCAGGGACAGAGATGAGAAGGGAGCAGCGGCATGAAAATGGGGAAAACGCCAAACAGAATCCATCCCCAGAAATTCCAACCCAGAGGTCCTGAGAGGGACCCAGGCAAGAAGCCTGAGAGAGCACCCATGTTGGCTGAGCGCTGATGGAGGGCGGGGGCTGGAGAGGCCTTCCGCCCTCACCCAGAAAGGGCAGCAGCACCCAGCTTCAGCAAGCTCTGGCCACACTGGAGCACCAGCTGCAGGACTGCCGGGACAAACCAAATCAAAATGGAGGTGTCGTGTCCAAAAATACCTATTTGAAAACCACTGGCTCACAGGATGCCAGGTCAGGTTTAAAATAATTTTCTAGCAATCCAAGCAGCGCTACACTGAAGGGGACCTTGTGAGTCGTGAGCCTCCATCCTTGTCCAGGTCGAGAGGCTGACGGACCCTGGCCACAGATGCAGTAAGGACACTCTGAACGGCTTGGGGACAGGAGCAGAAGGCTCCGGGGTCCTTTTTGGCTCTCCCAGGCTCACACTCATCTCCACCACTCAGTCACTGACACTGACAGCCCACTGCAGAGAGGACGGAAGACAACCCGATCTTGTGCTCCACCCCACGCCATCATGGGTCTTCCCTGCCTCCCCACCACAAGGGGCCCCCTCCAGGAGGACCCCTACCCTCTACTGGTCAGTCAAGCCACACGAAGCGCCTGTTCTGCAGACCTGGACAGCCACCTGTTTCCCTTCTTCTAGACCTGCTGTTTCTCACTCCCTCCCCATCTGCTCAGAGATGCCCAAACTCTCAGTACAGTGACTTGCAACACACACAGCCCTCTCCCGCTGCTGGTTTGAGGTCATGAACTTCAGGAACTGCCCTTTGCCCTTGACGCACTTGTCTCATCTCCGTGAAGAGACTACCTTTCTTGGAGACCTGCACTTCCCTTTCTCCACTTTGCCTGGAACAGGGCTGGGTCAGCTAGTGTTGAAAGGACAGAAGGAACACCCACTAGCCGCTAAGGACTCAGGTTATGATGAAGGGCAAACCCAGAGAGGAGATGGCCCCTCGCTCCTCGAAGTTTGACTCTATGGCAATCAGCTATCAAAGCCCCTGGATAGTCTCTTCTTAAAATAACATAACAAAAACATTATTCTTGACACAGGAGCTGCTCAAAAATAGTCATTCTCATTCCTTTAAAAAAAAAAAAAAAGCCCTGTGCTAATGAACTTTCCTACATCTGCCCCCATTTCAATGTCAACTATTTTGAATTATTGGACTATTTGCCAGAATCTCATTGTATCCATAGGCTTTTTGCTGTTTCCAGCCAGGCAGCCCCATCACTCAGGTTAATGCTTCAGGAGTTAAAAAGAACAGTGCAACACTGAAAATAAAACGTGAGTTATTCACCGAGTGAATAGAAGGGGAAGGATGGATGGAAATAAACCAAAGAACAAACAATATATATGATCATTAAAAGCTGCATTCTCAATGCAGTAAGACCAGAGAGGCTGAGAGAAATGGGAATAAGAAGTATAAAAATTAGGAGAAAAAAAATAAGCCATAAGCCATAATTATTTATGAAGACATTTGTGTGTGTGTGTGTGTGTGTGTGTGTGTGTGTGTATAAATCTCAGAGAATCATCTAGAGAACAATTACTACCAATATAAGTATTCAGCTGGTGGTTCAGTACAAATAGTTGGAAAAAGTAATAGTTTTTCTATGTAAAAACAATGGCTAGACAGATTATATCATGAAAGAAGAGGTCCTATTTAAAATAGAAACAAGGGCCTCCCTGGTGGCACAGGGGTTAAGTCTCAGCACTATGAAGCTAGCCACAGTCACTGCAGCACGAGTTTGATCCCCACCCAGGGAGTCCCACATGGCGCAACAGACCTCTCCCGTCTCCCTGCTGCTACTCTCGGCGGTGTATTTCAGTGTTCTGCTCCCCACTCTGTCTCTGGTGAATCCTCCCACCCCCACACACCCCTCTGGCCTACGCCCCAGCTCTCGTGTGCATAAATAAATAAATCTTAAAAATTAAATAAGTAAAATAGAAAGAAGAGATGGACATAACGGACTACTACTCAGCTATAAGGAGAGATGAAATTTTGCCATTTGCAGCAAAATGGAAGGAACTAGAGGGAATTGTGTAAAACGAAATTAGAAAAATAAAGACAATTATTGTCTTATTTCACTTGGATGAGCAACACGCAAAAACATGATAAACAGACAAAATAAAATAAACTACTGGACACTGAAGACCGAAAGGAGGCTGCCAGAGATGAAAACCGTGGGGTCGGGAGTAAGGAGGGGAAGTATAATGGATGGTAGTGTTTTGTTCTAAAATAATAATAACAACAATAAAATAGAAGTAAAAGGAAATGATACACCCAGAAATACACTCAGCCAGAAATATGAAAAATGCTTATGAAAAACTTACAATGCTTCTGAGGGGTGTCATCGATGACTTGGATAAAGGGTGTGCCTCGTTCTTAGACAGAAACGCTCACTGTTTTAAAGCTGCCCCTTCTCCCTAAATTTCTCTCTGAATTTTAAATAAACCCTACAAAAATGCCTAGACAATAGGACTGAAACTAGAAAATTGAATCTTAAGTTCAGATGGGAAAACAGGCCATAAGCATAACCAAGAAACTTTTGAAAAGGAAAAGCAGTGCAGGAGGCCTTGCAATAGTAAAATAAATTTCCGATAATTGAAACAGTATAACACATGCCTAAGATTTCATATTATATTGAGTAGAAAAGATTGAACAAGTACTGTACAAGGAAAATACAGTATCAATCACAAAAATTTTTTAAATTTTCTACTAGCCACAATAAACAGTCATATAAAATAGGTAAAATTAATCTTAATGTTTAATTTTATTTTACCCAGTATATGCAAAATATTATCATCCAACATGCAAGCAACATAAAAATTACTAATGAGATAATACATGTATATTAGCAAATCTAAATGTGGCTAGTGGCTTGCACACAATTCACTTTAGTACTAAAAAAAAAAACCAGAAATGAATAAATAATTACATTCTCAGTAAACAATATAGCTAGCATTTCATATTAATGGAAAAAAGATGCATAACTCAACAAATTAGCCATCTGGAAATACATTTTAATCCCTCCCTTCTTATATTAAAATAGAGTCTGGATGGATCGAAGGCTTAAAATGCAAAAGATTTGAAAACATCTTAGAAAAAATAGATCATAGTTGTAATATAATGAGGAAAATTAAATGAAAATTGACATAGGCAGAAGCACCCTAAACAAAATCATAAGTGACAAAGAAAAAATAACTGTAACAATATGACAATTTCCTCAATATATAAGCAACTCCAAGACAATAACAAAGAAACAACAGAAAAATAAGAGGAAGACAGAGTTCACAGAAAGGGAACTACATAAATGCTCTGAAACTTATGCAAAGTTGCTTATGCTGCCTTACAAGAAAAGAGATACTCAGAGAAACACCCACCCCACATTCTGTTTGCACTTGCCCCTATTAATGAGAGATCAAAAGGTCTTCACTATTAAGGAGCTATAGAGAGCTCCAAGAATTATTCCCACACAGCAGAGCAGAACAAACCCAGCCTATCCAGGGAAGACATAGACATAGCCAAGAAAGGGGGGAAAATAGGTCCACTCGCAAAGTCCGGCCCACTGCCTGGTTTTATAAATAAAGTTTTATTGAAATGTGGTCACACCCACTCATTACATGTTGCCCTGGGCTTCTCTCCCCTGCTGGGGTGTAGCTGAGCAATCACAGGACAGTCTGGCATACAAAACTCAAAAGTATTCACTAGCTGACTCTCTATAAAGCTTTATCAAGTGAAAGGTGCTGAGCCCTGCCCCAGGGGACAAGAAATCAGCAATGACCTGTGGGAGCCAAAGGGTACAGCTCAGACACCTGTGGTCCTGAAATGATGTACGGGCCTGGGAGTGGGAAGAGGGTGGGGGGAAACTCTAAAATTCACAAAGACTGAGGTTTTGTCATCCCAAGACAATGGGAGCCCAGAAAAAGAGCACAGGAATAGGGGGGCTTCTAGACAGAGATACACACTCCATGAGCCTTAAAAGCTGAAGTTAATATGCTATCACCGCCCCCCCAAAACCAGTGTCTTGATTCAGATCAACATAAGCCAGGGCCTTGAGCCCGGCCCCGTCACACTGAACAGAGGCTGGGAAACGACCGACCCGTGGATATTAAATGACCTCTGTGCACACTGTTTGTGAGACCGTTTGCTAATTATAGGATCACAGAGCTCACACATCTTGAAAACTCAAACACAAGTCTCCTTTTCCCTGGGAGTTGTGCGTGCGCATAAGGTCTAGGCACACTGACCAAAGGCATCCCAGGAACCTGGGTTTTATTCAGGAAGGCAGCAGTTCTCAAGGGGGGGGGGGTGGCCAGCATCAGCAACACCTGGGAAAGTATAAGAAACGCAAATTTCTAGCCCCATTCCAGACCTCCTGTACTGGATGCCTTGGGCGTGGGCCCAGCAGTCCAGGGGAGTGTGTGGCTGCAGTAGGGCCAGGCTGAGAAAGGCAAAGCCACACAGCGTCTCTGGCTAGTCCTCTGGGCCACAAAGCAGCACTACCCCCCCACCCTCAACATCTACCATTTCCCCTGGAAAAAGAATGCGAAATGAATAAAGAGGAAAGCCATTTATTTATCTGAAACATAACGTGATCCCAAGTCGCTTCTCATTTACTTCTAAAGCTAATGAGTCCGCTAACCAATGACTCCAGCAAATTCCATGCAGCAGCAGCCACCCTCTTAAAGAATCGATTTTCTCCGGGTAGGAACAAAGAAGTCACTCCCTCTAACCTTCAGCCTGCATTGATCAGCTCTTCAGAGACCAGAAGGCCCGGGCCGGGTTGGGGGGTGGGGGGAGCTGCAAGCACATTAACCCCTCTGGGCTGCCCACACCCAGAGTGCACCCACCCACATGCCAATGCCTTCACCCCGCACAAGTACAAAGTCATGACCGCCTCTTACTGAAGTGGGAGGCCCACACCAGGCTGGCAGGAAGGGCTGAAGGAGTGGACTCCGTGCAGACAGTGCCCAGGGAGGGAGGACCATGTGTGCCCACCCCCGAGGCAGGGCTGATTGCCAGACCCCCCTCTGTCAAGGGGTATTGATTTAAAACATTCACCAGGGCCTCCCCGGTGGCGCAGCGGTTGGGCTCTGCGCTGTGGAGCTGTCGGCAGCGGCAACCCGAGTTCGATGCCCGGCCGGGGAGAATCCCACATGGCACGGACCTCTCCTGCCTCGCCCGCTGCTCCCCTCAGCAGTGTATTTCTGATCTGCCCGTTCTGCTACCCGCTCTGTCTCTGGTGAGCCCTTTGGCCACCCCACGCCTCTGGCCTGTACCCCAGCTTGTATGTATAAATAAAAAAATTAAATAAATCTTTTAAAAAATAAATAAATAAATAAAACATTCACCAGCACCCAAACCCTTCCTGTTCGCACGCAGCCTCGATTTCATTTTCTCCCTATAAAAGCCAACGTCTGACATTTTCATATTATGTTTGTTAATCCCCTACCCTCTGTTATGGTTGAACCGTGTTCCCCCAAAAGATGTTGAGGTCAAGGCCTAACATGCAGGTGGAATTAGATTTGTTCAGAAATCTCTTTTGTCTTCGAGTGAAGACAGGAGTCCTAAACCAGAACTGCTCTGCACCCAGGTCCTTCCCCACTACAAAAATCTGTGAAATTACAAGAAAGGTAAAGTCGTAAAGTCAAGCAGATTCCCTCTCCCTCACCCACTCACCATCCAAAAAGTACACGCTTAAAAATATCCACAGAAGATCCACATTTCCCCCAGTGTTCATGCCAGGCGCCCTGGAAGGGCACAGTTTACTTTACATGATCACACTTGCCCTTGGCCTGGATGGTTGAAAAGAAGCATAGGGAAAAGCGAAATTCACATAGAAAATGGCAGCCGGTCTCTGGTTTTTCTTTGTTAGCCGAGCAGTTCTAAAACTAATGGGAAACTCCCCAGGCCTGTTTTTTGTTTTAATAGCTAATGCTCATTCTGCAATTACAGCTATCGTTCATTTTATGAAGTCGAAGACTTCTTTTTAAAACTAACTATAAACAGTGGACTTTTTTTTTTAGATGATTCTATTTCACCACTTATTTCCATTTTTAAAAATAGCGGTGCCCTTATTTGAGAAAAATATCTTCCCTAGTAAAATGCATTTTAAAAAGCCTGGATAGGAAAAGAGTTGGTCAACACCAACAACAATAAAAATCAAAAGACATTTTTGTCTATGAAAAATGGGCAAAGGACTTAAATAGACACTTCTCCAGTAATGACATACAAATGGTCAACGAGTACATGAAAAGATGCTTAACATCACTAATCACTGAAGAAATACAAATTAAAACCACAATGCACTAGCACCTCATACCAACTGGAACGGGTACTGAAGAAAGAAAAGAAACAGAACATAATGCCAGGTGTTGGATGTGGAGAAACTGGACCACCAGGCACTGCTGGTGGGATTGTTGAATGGTGCCAATCTATGGAAAACAGTTGGGCCTTCCTCCAAAAAATTAAAACTAGAACTACTATATGATCCAGAAATCCCACTTTTGGATTTCAAAAGAATTGAAAGCAGTAGATATTTACACAGTACTACTCGTAACAACACTATTTAGAGTAGCCAAGAGATTGAAGCAATCTAAAGATGTATCAACAGATGACAAATGGATAAGCACAATGTGGTATATCCATGCAATGGAATATTACTCAGCCCTAAATAGGGAAGGAAATGCTAACACCTGCTACAACATGGCTGAGTATCATTATACTCAGTAGACACTATATTCAGTGAAATAAACCGGCCACAAAAAGACAAACATTATATCATTCCACTTACATGAGGTATCTAAAGTCCTCAAATTCATAGAAACAGAAAGCTGAATGGTGGTTCTGGGGAGTAGGAGGAGTAGAGAAAGGATACAATAGTTCACATTTGCAAGATTTTTACTTTGCAAGTGTTTTGGAGACCTTTTGCACAATGATGTGACTCTCTTCAATACTACCAAATTGATACTTAAAAATAAAGATGGCAGATGTTGCTGTGGTTTTTTTCTGACAATAAACAACAACAACAGAAGAAAACAGCCAGCCATCCCCGCTAAGTGCTAGAGGCTGGCGTTCCCAGCACGGTCAGATTTTGGCTGTGGTTCACAGTATTTCCCTTACTCTGGTGTCTCCCTTCCTTTCATTGTTTAATCCTTTTCTTTGTAGTGAGAAGATTTTACCACGCTAACAATGAACAATGAGGGCACAGTACAAGTTGCTCTGAAATTGCTTGGAGCAACTATCATGTCTCATAACATGATAATAACAAGAGTATAAATATTCCATTTATGTCAAATCATTCTGTTTACACCATCTCAAGCTATGTCTTAAGGATATAGATTACCTTTAAACAATCCAGCCTACTATCTTTGGTTCTTCTCTTTTAACAGAATTTTTAAAGGGCATCCAATGTTCTAAGAAATTACCATTGTATTTGGGAAATAGGTTAACTTGTAATGACAATTTTCCCTGCATCCCCCCGCTCCTGTAGTTTATCAAGCCAGGCTTTGAGTGAAAATTGTTTTTCTTTTCTGTTCTTTCCAGATGTAGCATTGAGCAGTCAATAAGAGAAAAGTCGTACGTTCCCACCTTGGAAATTAAACACATAGGATTATTAGGCCATCATATAAAGTATCCATCAGGATTTGAGTCCTGGGATATTGTTCTTCCAGGGATGAGTTTTACATACGGGCATCACAAAACTTAATTATTTGGAGATATTACTGTCACTTAGGATAAAATGAATGTTCTTTAAAAAGGCTCTCCAATAAATTCTTTTGTCTTCATCAGCTGAGCAATTTTCTTTCATGAGAAGTCATCTAAATTACACAGCATAAAAATGGATAATGCCACACATATTAGACTATGTGCAGACGATGCTGTAAATGGCTTATGTAGCTCATTACAAGGAAGGCGTAACATCACAAGTATTCCATCTCAGAAGCAGGCGTTAGGCTGAAAACTTAATGAAACAAAATCAGAATTGGTGACAGGCCCGTGTCCTGCTTGGTTCTAAAGTCAGAATTTTACTGGCAGCTTGGTGACCACATCGAATAAATACTTACAAACGGCTCACAAATCCCGAGCTGGCCAAAGTCAAAGACTTGAGGGCTTGATTCTCAGTCGTCAGCAAAACAATAGTCACCAAAACAAAGTGACAGGCAAGAAAACCCAGGAGGGGCTGAAGCATAATGGTGGGGCTACAATTAGGGTAGCAATTCCATTTTAATATTAGGATTTTGTAATAACCCTCCCCTTCCCCCAACACATACTCCATAAAATCTCACCCTTTTTAAAAAATATAAGCAAGCTCCAAACATTAGACAGCTTGAATTACCTGACCAGGCGTCAGCCCTACAAAATGTGGAGGACCTATTTGGGGGGCCATCACATGAAAACAGCTCACTGGTCTGCCCATGTTTCCCTTCACTTCGATGTCATTTACTTTGATTATTGAAAATTTCATCTTAGCTTTGAAACCTCATTAAGAAGTATCCTCAGAGATGCAGAAAATTACAAAGAATAATGAGATCAAAATCGATGTATCTACCACCTAGATCTAATAAAGGTCAGTTAACATTTACCATGTTTGATTCAGATTTTTTTAATTAAATATTGCAGAAAGAATGGAGGGTGGGCTCTCCCCGCACCAGTCAGAGACATCACATATTTCACAGGTATTCTTCAGAGAGCTGTGCCCACAGGTGACTGTAATGTGTAGCTGGTGTTGAGGACTGCTCTGACCTAAATATTATTTAAGTTTTGCTTTTGACTAGAATAGAAGACTCTAAATCTGGAGGTGATCCCATGGTGCCAACATTTATTGCCTGGACAGTCCTTTCCCCCAAATCTGCAGACAGCTGTGCCCTGCCCTATGCGCCAGGTTCTGCTTTTAACCTGCCCTGCTTTTCCCTGCCACCCGCCCTACTGTGTTAGGGCCCTCAAGCTGCACCATAAGTCACCACACATGGGCTTAACACAAGGGGAATGTCTCTTCTCACGGCTCTGGAGGCCCGAGTTTGACCCCAGGTGTCAGTGGGCTCCACTCATGCTCGCCCCAGAGGTGAAGGCGCCTTCCTTGCCTCGTCCAGTCTCCGGTGTTTCCAGGCTACCCATGATGTTCTTCCGCTTCAGGTAGCACAAGTGTACTCTCTGGGCCTCCCTGGTGGCGCAACAGGTTAAGGGCAGGACCATGAAGCTAGCCAGAGCCAGCGCAGCATCAGTTCGATCCCCGGCCAGGGAGCTTCCCACAGGGCGCAGCAGACCTCTCCTGCCTTGCCCGCTGCTCCCCTCAGCAGTGTATTTCAGTCCATCTGCCTTTTCTGCTTTCCACTCTGTCTCCGGTGAATCCTCTCACCCCCTACACCTCTGGCCTGCACCCCAGCTTGCAAACATAAAAAAACAAATCTTGAAAACAAACAAACAGGTGCACTCTCTGTCTCCATCCTCACAAGGCCATCTGCCCTCTGCTTCTGACCTGTATCTCTCCTCCTCTCACAAGGACACGAGTCAAACTGGACACAGGGCCTCCGCTACTCCCGATCACCTCCCCCTGAATTACTACCTCTGCAAAGACCCTGAAGTTCCAGAAAAGAGCGAATGGTGGGAGAGGAGGAGGACAAAGGGGGGGGGGGGTCACCTAGCCCCAACTCTGAATACTGCCTGTGATTTGCTTAGTCAGGGACATGTGGACGGCAACATCAGCCTGCCTGTCCTGTGCCGAGGCCTTAGAGGCCTCGTTTGTTTCTTCCTTGAACGCCTTGTGTGTGCTGTGAGGAGGTGGTGGTCCAAGGCAGACAACAGGCACTCTAGTAGTCCCACCCCCACCCACCCTCCCACAGTCTTGCAGCTCGAATTGGTCAAGATCAGCTGATTCCCAGCTGCCCCCTAAATGAGTGAGTGACCCCAACTGAAAGCAGCCGAGCAGCCCCAGTTGATCTGCAGTCACCTGGGAAATCGATCCTCACGGAGACTGTGTCACTGAGGATTTGTGGTCGCTTGTTACGCAGCAGCAGCTAGCTCACGCATGCATGGGCACCACAGCCTGCGGCCCCTCTGTCTCCTTCGTCTGAACGGCATCATCTGCCATCTCCTGTCAAGCCCACCCTCCTGTCAACTCCCAACCTAACCTTGATGTCTAAACTCCAGCACCAACTCCAGGAAGCTGCCTGGGACCCACCACCCCAAGGAGGCTGAGTCAGCATTGATCATGCCCCCACTTTATTTCCATTGGAGCAATTACCATGCAAGGAACAGCTTGTAATTTGCTAGTTTATCTAATTATAAGGCCTTTGATCCCCGGCACTAACTGTGCCCCAGGAAGCAGAGACCTGGCAGGAAAGGAGCAGCAGGGGAAGAGGGGAGGGGAGGGCAGAGGAGCCGAAGAGAGGGCAGAGGAGCAACGGCTGCACAAGGCCACATCCCAGAGACACATCACAGTGAGGAACACGTGGGATGCTCCGCGGGGGCGGGGGCGGCAACATCTCACCCAGCCACAGAATGTGTGGGCCTGGAAGCAAAAGTCCGGGTGTCCCTGTTGATTACAGATGGTGAAGGATCTATACGAGCAACATCTCACTGCAGGGGATTCCCTGATTCTGAGAGATGGAACGGAGATGACATTTTCATGATCTGACGATGACCCAGAGAGGACCACAGCTGTCCGATGACATCAACACAGCCCTGCCCCCTCCCGGAAGGTGGCCGCTGCCCCCGCCAAGCCATGTCTCGGCCTCCTGCTCACCAGCAACTCCACAGGCTCTCAGCATACCCCCAACAGCTCCTCCGGCTAGCAAGTACCCAAACGACAGCCCTCACTTTTTGACTGTCCCCCTTCTTCCCTCTCCTCCCTGCTCCTCTCCCCTCTCCCCTCTATCTTTCTGCTCAGCGACAGAAGCAACAGCACCTACACCCACATCATGTGTGTGACGGGGGCAAACTGGAAGTGACCAGTGATGGTTCGCCCGTTGCAACAGTTCAGCGACATGGACTGGGGCTTTCTTGAAAACTGAGCTTGAGCATCACCTCCAGCTCCCTCCTCCCCTGCCAACATCTGGGGAGCTATTTGGGGTCATTCTACAAGCTCCGTTTCTGTTTAATCACCCAGAGTCAGTATCTGCCACCGGCAACCCAGAGCCCCGGCTGGCAGACGCCTTCATTTTTATGAACACCATGACCCCAAGCAGCACCCTGCTGCTCTAGCTCTGTAGCAAAGCCCAGGCCGGAGGCTCTGCAGATGACAGACGCTGCCGGTTGGGGCTTGGGAGATCCAGCCAAGCTGGGAAGCGAGAAAGGGACCACAGGGCTGAGAAGGGACAGCCCCTCTGGTCTGCTGGCGGCTCCAAGGGGCTCTCCCCAGGGTGCCTGTAGCTCTCAGCCAAATCCACGTGGGCATTTCCAGCCCCCGCAGAGCCGGCTTCCCTGTGCCCCAGCCACGACCTCCACGCCAGCCTGCTGCCACCTTCTCCTTGGACGCATGAGTTTCAGCCCTGGGGACGCCCTCCTCCAGTTTGTAAGCTCACTAATTCCAGCTCCTTCCTCTACTTCCTCATCCGGAGGGGTGTCAGGTGAGTTCTCTTTTGCCCCCCCCACCCCCGACTAACGATTTTGTACCCAGTTAGCACTTCCTTATATGCAGTTCTCTCTGTTCAAAGAACGGCTGGGGCTGCAGAGGCCTCAGGAGCAGGCACTAGGTATTCTCGGCCAGCGAGCAAGATGCATGGACACGAGCGTGGTCTCTGCAACGTGAGGCATGCAGAGGGGAGAACCAGGCCCCTACGCACAGCCTACGGGTTCTCACGCCCCTGCTGTGGATCCGGCCAGAGGCGGTACCTGGGGATGCAGAAGAGCGGAGACTGGACAGGTATGACCAAGGGGAGGTGCCTGAGCGGGGATGGGGAGGGGTTGGGGGAGTAGGAAAGAAAAAAGTATCCACGTGGAAGAAGATGCTGACATCAACCCGAAACGCCCCTGCTGACCACGACTGGACGAACACCAACAGCGGCTGCTGAGAACCACCCAGACCTTAGACTGCCCAGGCGCTGAGTCGCCTCGGTGCGCAAAGCACCACGGGCATCGACGCCAAGCTGCTTTCCACTGCGAGATACACCGTTCCCTGAGGAATCACTAGGAAGACTGCCCTTGGGTCAACGACCTGCCACATCTGTAGGACGCACCCCAATTTTGAGGTTAAAATGTGTATAGAGATATCTTAGAATCAGTGACACCCCGCAGCTCACTCAGTTCTTCTAACTTAGTCTCTGTGAAGTGGGTAGAGTGAGGGCTTAGGGGGAGAGAAGATGGGTAACTAGTCCACAGTCTCACAGTCAATGGCGACCACGAATCTGATCTCAGTTGGGGGACTCCAGAGCCAGTGCTGGAGGCAATTCTGCCCTGCAGCCTCTTTTTTTTTTTTTTTAAGATTTATTTATTTATGCATACAAGCTGGGGTACAGGCCAGAGGCGTGGGGCAGCGAGAGGGTTCACCAGAGACAGAGCGGGGAGCTGAACAGGCAGATCGACGGAAACACACTGCTGAGGGGAGCAGCGGGCGAGGCAGGAGAGGTCTGCCGCGCCATGTGGGAATCTCCCCAGCCGGGCGTCGAACTTACGTCACTTCTGCCAACAGCTCCACAGCGCAGTGCTTAACCGCTGCACTACCAGGGAGGCCCTCATTCAGGTTATATTTTAACAGAGAAGGATACTGAGCCCCCAGACACTGTCCTAGAAACCAGGGCAATGGAACCCAGAGCCCATGTTTCCCAGGAAGACGCTTTATTCCAACCTAGTGATGGCGACCTGGCTGGGGAACGCGGTGTGTCAGGAAGAATCAAGATGCAAAGAATGACAGACTGTTCCATAAGGCCACTGTGGAATATTGTTCTTACCGTGTTGGAATGTATCACCACATCATATAACAACATTATAGAATCAATGACACAGCTGTACTCTGAGCCAGCTGAGCTCTCAGCCAGGAGCCCCTCTGGGCTCGCCCCTGGCGGGGGCCCTGCCCTCAGTCACTTCTGCTGTGGAATCCCAGCCCTTTGGGCAGGAGCGGGTCTCCTGGGACTCCTCCAACAGCCATGCTCTACCATATGGAAACCTGACATGCAAACAGCTTCCAGCAAAACAGGGAGGGGGGAGCAGAGTCAGGAATGGGATGTCAGACGAAGCAAGCAATTATTTTCATGAAGGTTGTCAAGAGAAGAAGGGGAGAGGCAGACAGTGGCATCAACGAAACGTGCTGAGGGGAACCTGGAGCCCCGTGGTAAAGGCACCACACAGTTCAAGGGGGACTATCTCAGACCTCAGTGAGGCACCATTAGGAAGAAGCAAACGGTGTGATGGAGGCAGGACGTCAGTTTACTGTCACCAGAGGCCGGCGGGGCTGACCTGCCATGCCCGGGGCCCCTCGAGCCCCTCCTGTGTTTCCTCCAAGGCAGTCTTTCCACTCCTCTTCCCTCTTTTTGGTAAGGCACTCTTTCATGAAGTCGAATCTGTAAGGCACTCTTTCATGAAGTCGAATCAGAACACCAGAGATGGTGCAGGTTCGCGAAGGAGAGAAACGCATGCCAGCGTCCCTGAGGAGAGGGGCCTATCACGTCCTGCGACATCTGTCCCTCTGGGTCCCTGTCGAGTGACCCTCACAGCAACCGCAGCAGTGTCAGCAGCAAACCCGAGGGCTTCTTAAAAGCAGGTGCACAGACTGGACGGCCAAGCTTCCAGCTAAGGTGCTTTCCCTGCCATCAGAGGAAACAGAGGAGCTGAACAGGGCTGGGACAGGTGTCAAGGAGGGAGAAGAAAGTGCCTGCTCGCTCAGTCCCTGTGCCCCTGAGCACAAGCAGGACCCTCAGCCAGGCTCTCTCAGAAAGGAGAGCCTCAGAGGGCCACCCTTTCCTCCCCAGCTTGGGCAGCCCCCTCAAACCTCAAGTCCCCAGGGAGAGGAGGGGGTGAGGGGAGCACGCGGCTCCCACAGAGAAGGCTGTCAAGACCTGCAAGCTGAACAAGCCCCAGCGACAGCCCAGGCAGCTTGTCACCATTTGTTTTTCAGAAAACACAAAACAGAACCCCATTTCCAGATGTACCGGCACACACATACAGAAGCAGTGCTCGCCGCCGGGATTCAAATGACTGTAAATGAAACCATCTCAAATTTTAACATATCACACAAGAGGATGTACAGCCTGATGCCAACTGTGTGAGAAGGTACGGAGGTGTGGCAGATATAGAGGGGGGCAGGGAGGGCTCCCCGCAGGCAGGCGGGGCCTGTCGTGTGACAGAGCTGATTTAAAGCATATGCAAAAAAAAAAAAAAAAAGGGAAAGTGTTTATATTTCAATATTTTAAAAACAATGCAATTCATTTTCTTTAAGGAAAAATAGATGAGAAAAAATCTGGATGGATACCCATTAAATGGATGGTAAGGGTTGACTGTGTTGTCTGGAGGGAGGACAGGAATGGGGGGTGCCTCAGTCCGCTGGGGCTGCTAGAACAAAGGACCACAGACAGAAATGCATTTCTCATAGTTGCGGAGGCTGGGGAGTCCAGACTTGGCGTGGGGAGGGCCCAACTTTTCCCTGTGTCTCCCCTGGAGAAGAGATGAGGGGGCTCTCTGGAGTCTCATTAGAAGGATACACCTCCTATTCCTCACGAAGCCTCCTCCACACCCGAACTCCTCCCCAACCCAGACTTTTGCCCCCAGCACAAAATCACTTAAAGTGAAGGTTTCCCACCTGCCGCCACCTGCGCGTCACATAGAAGCAAAACTATAACCATCTAAAAATGCCAGTGTCTCCCCGGGCATCCTCGGGGGTCGAGGTGGTGCTGGTCCAAGCCGCACTGCCCATCGCACACCCTCCTGCCTGCCCTCTAGGGCCTCGCCCCTTTTATTAAGATATGGCGCGGCCAAGTCTCTGAAAACCCGTCGGTTCATTTTTCCATTAATAGTGCCTGCACGAAGCAAAGCCTTCTCTACTCTATTTCCAGATAAATAAATGAAAATAAACACCCGGTACAGAGTGTGATTTGTTGCACCGAAGCCAACAAAGCTGCGGTGGCCTCACCCTGGCAGCTGCCATGAGTGGGACCCCAGAGTTATTTTGCTTCGGTCGCAAAAGGAAGACAAACAAATTTAAAAGACTGATGGAAACGACGCACAGCTATGGAGCCAGAGAAAAGCCCCCCGTTAACCATTTCCTCCCCCTGAGCTGAGGGTCTGGCCGCCCTGAATAGACATTCGTATAAAATCAGGGTGGTCCTGTGACAGCGACACATGGAGCCTGTGCTTAAAAGGCCACAGCCACGGCCTCGAACTCCCTCCTGTCCTCACGGGACTGGCACTGACTTGGTCTGCGGTGAAACACGCAGACTCGCTCCCTCCTCTCCCCCACTCAAGCCCAAGCAGCGTCTGGGCAGACAGACTGGAGATGTTGGGGTCCCCTGCTGGCAGGCCCCCCTTAATCCCCAGGGCTGGTCAGCCGGATGAGAGCTGCAGCCAAAGCCGCCTGCCCTAAGGACTTCATCTGGGCCAGGGTCGCGTGCCCGACAGTGGGGCTCAGCCGGAAGGTGAGACGAACAGGAATCTGCAAAGACCTCGAGCCGGAGCTGTTCACAGCACTTCCCCAGGCCTCAAAAGGTTTATAAATTGCAAGAACAGCGAGCATTTAGGAAGCAAATTCCAGCCCCCTGGAAGATTCTATTCCCTGCCCAATCGGCCTGGACAACCACACAGGCCAACATCAAAACCCATTTACCGGCCGCTCCCACAGGGCTGCGCCGCCCCCGCTGGGTTGTTAAGCAAATCCCTGGTGAAACCAAGGGGACCGCCTGCCCATCTCACGGCCATGGTGGACGGGCCGTTTCCAAGCACCCCTCTCGGGGAGACATTAGTACTCACTGGCGATTATAAATAATTGGTATCTATTTATAAGACCTTCGAAGGCCAATTCCCCTCCTCACATCAACTGCAAGAATTAATTTCTTTTCAAACGTCCTAGAACAGCTGTTTGCTGTCAGGCGATCTTCCTGCCGAGGAGCGAGACTCTGGAGTTACGGTCACTGCCCCTCCCGGCCTTTCATTCTCTCCCTTGCCCTTCACCCACCGCCCCAAGTCATTGCTCGTTTTCTGTAAAGTCTATACAAGACGTCCCCCTGGGAGTGTCCCCAGATTCAAAGCATGGAGTAGAACAAACAGGAGCAAAAGGTTGGGGGAAAAGGTACTCTGTGCAGAACAAACTGACCAGGCATTATTTACACTGCCCAGCGAAAGCCCCAACATCAGGACAGCTGATCAAATACACTTGGCCCCCTCCTCGGCCCCCGTACCAGCCAGCAGCGGCCCACGGCGATGGCAAAGGGCCCTCTACACGGAACTGGCCCAGAGGCCCAGTCGGAACTGGGTGGGAAGGGCAGGAGACCCAGCCGGGCCCTGGGGAGCCCAGTCCGCCCGCCCGCTGTTCGGTGGGCAGGGCCCCTCACTGGCCGCAGACCTGCCTGCCAGGACAAGCAGAATAACCCCGGTGCCAGCTCACACAGCGCCAGGGCGGGTGTGCAGGCAGAACATGGACACCACGGGTGCAGATGTCCTCCACAGTGAGGAAGCCAGGGCCGGGGGCAGCAACTGACCCCGCCCTGCAGACATTTCAGAAAAACACACGACACGCGGTCCCTTTCCTGCGAGACTGTGCCCAGCTCCCCACATCCAGCTGTGGGTGCAGGGCTGGTCCTTCTGGGACATGACGGTCAGTCTCGCGTTGGCCCCTGAGCCAAGTTCCCAGGGACTCCCCCCTCTCTGCATCGGGGTGACGGGAAGAGGACAGCCGCCTGCCTCCAGGGGCACAGTCCGGCTGATGCCTCTGAGGGGATCCGAGCTCACCAGCATCCAGCAGGAGAAATGACTGCGACTCCATCCCCCCAGAGGGTCTCCCTGTATCTTTCTGAGCAGAGAATCTGAGCAGCAGCTCGGGGCTCACGGGAGCTCCTGCCACCTCTGGGACCACTGAGGACACAGGGCTGGCCAGGCTGACACCCCCCGACCTCTCTGCCGACGGGATGCAGGTGGCCAGGCCGCAGCCCATGGCGTCCAGCTATGGCCTCCTGGCCTGACCTGGACTCTCTGTTCAGCGGTCATGTCCGTGTCCGTGCTGTGCTTCTCCGCGAGCAAGTGCAGGCTCGTTCCCCGAACCCGACTCACCCGCCCTGCGGTGGCCAAGAAGCCTGAAATCTCCGGCTTGCTCCCAATGCTGGTGCCTTTTAGATTGAAATTTTCACCTCGCAGTCCCAAAAGGGAGTGATCCTCAAGCTGTAGGAAGGCGGGCCGGGGCTATGGGGTGCACAACCCATTCGTGGTAGAAGTGAGCCCCAACCCACAGCCCTTCTGCCCACCAGCCCCTGCCACTGATGAGCCCTTGTCGGGGGTTCGCTTTGCCAACAATCTGAAGTCACAGCTGGGTGTGATGCCAGCTCCCCATGACATCACAAGCTCCCTAGGGGTGAGGCCCACGGCCGTGGTCTCTCCTCCCGCTTGCTGGGGTGCTCGTGCCACAGGGACACGGAGCACAATGCCAGCTGCACACTGCATTAATCATGGAGTCTGACAGGGAGGATCTGAGCTTACCAGAATGCAGCCAAGGGGAGGACTTGTCATGTTCCCAAGGGCTTATTTTCTTTCAGGGGAAAGTCACAATTCACTTCCTCTAGGGAAAAGCCTTCCAGGCTCGAAATAGCTATTTCGACCTCACCTAGCAGAGCCGCGGGCGGCCCTGTGCAGCCTGGGCAGAGGCCAGCGGCCAGGCAGGACGGGCACAGCCCAACGCAGAGGCCAGGGCGCAGCGGTACTCACCAGGCGAGGCATCAGGAGGTCGGCCAGGTAGACGAAGGCAGCTCCGAGGGTGAAGCCAACTGCCACCGGGAAGAAGGCGAAGGCCCCGAAGCCCCCAGACGACGTGGCCATCTCAACCGCTGGGGCCAGGAGAGACCAATAGGAAGCTGCCAGCATGACCTGCAAAGCCACAGCGAGCGACAGGTCATTAAGCTGCTCTGGGGAGGGCTCCCAGTGGGGACTGCCCTACCAGACCCCAAGACCCCCCCCATAAGCACTGTCCCAAGCCAAACGCTGCCACGGAATTCCCGGAACCAACGCTGGAAGAGCTTGGGGGGGGGAGGGCGGGCAGGGTGGAGGGGACCTCGGAGGGTGATGCCGACTTTGCTGTGGGTCAGACTCTATTCAGTGGTCTTCACCAGGGACAGCCGATCCCCCCAGACAGTGCCTGGCAGCGCCACGCGAGGGCAGGGAGAGGCAGCGGCTGCAGGGAGCATCTGGTGAGTAGAATCCAGAGAGGCCGGGAGCCACCCCATGAGGCACAGCCCTGCCAGCCAAGGAACCTCTGGCCCCAAATGTCATCATGGGGCCGAGAAACGCTGTTCTCGCGAATGCTTCCAGAACAAGCTGTTTACTACTTCGAGCTCCGCTGCCTTATGAGACAGCTCTGATTATTACAGTTCCTGCTGATGTTGAGCTGAAATCTGTCTTCCTGCCATGTTTTCCTATTAGTTCTGGGGCTGCTCTCTGCAAGGCCGAGGACTTTGTCTTTATTCTGCGCTATGTGACAGCCTCCGGCACATGTGAACAGGACCTGTGAGTCAATGTCAGCTGGGGCTCGTCAATACCCTTATCTCGGAAGAGGGAGACAGGAACCGATACATATTGGTCACCCACCAGTTCCAGGGACCAAGAGTCACATTTGACATCTTATTTTATCAGCACAGCAACCCTGGGAGGCCGACGTTGTTTGCCAGCGCTATTTGTCGATAAGGAAACTGAACCTGGGAGAGGACTGTTTGCTCAAGTTCGCGTAGCCAACGGGGACAGTGCCAGGGGGCGGAGCAGGAAATACCATGTTGAGAGGAGAGCTCCCGAAGCTCGACGCCAACCTCACTGAGGCCAACTGGAGGAAAGAGTCTCCAGCACTGACCGAGCGACACGCTCGTCCAGTGTCACTCACGCTCAGGGCGCTGCGTCCTCGCCCCTGGAGCACACCCAGGGGGCCCAGCACCCGTGGAACCACAAGCCAGTCATCACCGACATGGAAAATGGTGGGTGAATGGGTTTCTAAAGATGACTTCATTATGCCTTGAGTGAAAAGAACATCTGCATCACGCCACCTCCAAAATAACCTGAGTGACAGAACCAGGTATTACCACGGCAGCAAGAAGGAGCGACTCCATGCAGCGAGCGGCTCCTCTCCTTCCAGCCCCCTCCACCCAGAGTCACTCGTGCTGGGCTGGATTCCCCCTGCAGAAGTTGTAGTGCCATTCACGAGAAAATGCACCTGCGCCAGAAACCTCCAGAAAGAAAGACAATGTCTCATCAGTTCAGCCCCAGGAGAGCATCGTGGGGACGTACGGACAAGCTCTCTGGGCCAAGGCCTCATCCATGCTTTTCCCAGACGTCTCACTAGCTTTGGAAGTCAAAGCACTGGGCGCTGCCATGCCCAGGAGACTCCCTGGGGAGAAGCAACTGCACGCAGGCACAGAAGTATCTAACAACCTCCCCGACAGCCCCATCAACAACTCTAAAGCCACAGGCTCCAGGGAAGGGCCCTGAGCCCGCCCTCCAGCCCCTCCCCATATCCCGCCTGAGGTCACCAGCACGGAGCTGCCTGGCGTCTTCCCCAGACTTGGCTCCACCTCTCTCAACGAGTCCAACCTCTTCATCCCAGGAGACTCCCCGGGGAGAAGCACCTGCACCAGGCACAGACCCATCTAGCAACCCGTCCCCCCCCACATGACCACATGCCAAGACGGCCACACCCCAATGCCCCAAACCTGTGCGCGCAGCACCTGGCAAGGCCACAGGGTCTCCGCCACTGTGTGCAAGTGCAGGATCTTAAGATGGGGGCTGACCCTGGGTGGATGAGCGTGGGTGGGGCCACCCCACGAGGGTGCTCCAGAAAGAGGGACAGGGTCAGAATTAGGAGAAGATATGCTGCCAAAGAGTTTTCTGCAGCCCCGTTTTGAACAAACTGACAGTGGGGCGGTGAGACCCCAACAAGGCTGTTCTGGGCTATCTATGAGGTGATGCGCCCACCACGTCACCCTAATCCCGGGAGGAAGCGCCTGCCGACTCAGCGCTAGGCTGGAGTCTCCCCTCTCCCGAGTCTGCCCTCACTCGGCCCGCTCTCCCCCTCCCCTCCCCTGCCCACCCCTCTCTGCCTGGCCCTTTTCCAGCCCACTGGAGTCATCCTTTGTGTCCATGTGCCCCCAGGACCTGGCGTATAACCAGGATTAGGACTGCGCTGTGAGCACCTCCGTACCCCGCACCAGCCACCGGTGTATTCCTGGACAGGGCTGTTCAATGTTGTTGCCTCAGGGAGGTCTCTGTCATGCTCGAGAATGAAGGGGAGCGATGGGGGTGCAGAAATCAGAAAACACATAACTAGGAAGTGACTCAACACTTGTTTTTTCATCCTAATTTTACAATGATTTGGCATTCCAGGCTAAGCACGACGCCGGCTCACACCAGAGGCCCTTGGCCTCAGACAAACGCAGGCCGAGCAGCTGCTCAAAATAATGGAGTTTTCCTAGGTGTGAAAAAAGTTGACTTTCGGAGCTCTGAGAATAATCCGCTGAGGGCTTCCCTGGTGGCGCAGGGGTTAAGTCTCAGCACTATGACGCTATCCGCAGACTGAGTTCGATCCCCAGCCAGGGAGCTGACCCACATGGCGCAGCAGACCGCTCCTGTCTCCCCGCTGCTCCCCTCAGCAGTGTACTTCAGTCGATCTGCCTGCTCTGCTCCCCACTTCGTCTCTGGTGAATCCTCTCACCACCCCACACCTCTGGCCTACACCCCAGTTCTTGTACGTATAAATAAATAAATCTTAAAAAAAAAAAAAAAAAAGAAGAATCCACTCAGCAGAGTCTACTGATAGAGTTGAAAGGGATTTAGGAGGCTAACTAATTCCTATGCTTCATCTAAGAGAGACCCAAGAGATTCAGCGGCTTTGCCAAAGCCCCAGTGCCAGCCGTGGCAATGCCAAGCTGACTGCAGCACCCCCGGTCACGTCAGGCCCATCTTCAGGCCCACACTGGCCCGCAGAGTCTCTAAATGCTACAGAGTGAAGACAAGATTTATCTTGCTGCCCCCTCTTCATCAGGCAAAGAACGCATCCGGAACCACAGCCTGGGGTGCATCAGCTTTAGCAATACCCCAATGTAATCAATCCCCTGGAAATCCCCCATTATGATGACAGAAGCTATTTCCAGAAAATGCGGCACTAAGAAATATTTAGCAACTAATAAATGGCAATAATGATCTTATTACACATTTTCCTCAGGAAGATCTATCAGAGCTTACAAACCTAAGCCCATAAATAGCCACGACTGCCTTAGAGGCAGGGAACAAGCATTTACATAACTCACAGTGGAATCTCCCCAGCAGCAGAACCTGAGCGCAGTATGTAGACGTTACCCCCTTGGTCTCAGGCTCCGAAGGCAGTGCCCGCCTTCCTCCCTCCGGACAACACTCTGAAATGGGAATACTCTCAATGCAACGTGCACCCCGGATTGGGCCCCAGGGACAGAAGAAGGAATAAGGGAGAAAACTGGAGAAATCCAAAGAGTCTGGGGTTTGGATGAATGGACGACGGTTATGAAAGATGCACGTGAGGGGAGAGTGGCCAAAGGCCAGAGGGGCATTTCCTGCCATGGTGCAGCCTCCCTGAACCTCAACGCTACTTCCAAACCCCAAGTTTTATTAGAATTGACTGACCATCCCTGAGGACTGAGATTGCGGGAGAGCGCGCCTGCTAAGAAGGATCAATGCTGAAAGCAGAGACCTGGAGACAGGAGCATCCCATGTTTGCTGTGGGGTCCGCAAGGTGACTGTCTTCCCCCTCCAAAGGGAGAAGGTGGGGGGAGGGCTCCGTGCCTTCCAGGCTCAATTCTGAGAAGCAGGAGTCAGGGTGGGAGAAAGCCAGCAGAAGGCTGCTTGTTTGTTAAAAGCCCTGACTTTTAAATTACACAGGCATACATCTTTGGGGGAAATTTTTAAATAAGTTGATAATGTAATTTGAAAATGCAGAAATAGTACCTATAAATGTACAATATGATTTTTAAATGTTTCAATCAAAGACTCTGATTTCACAGTGAAAATCCCATGGAGGGTGGGGAAGGACCCTATGTACAAAAATGCCATATTCAGAAATGTTTCTGCCTCACAATGAGACGCCCGCCTAGACTAAGGGTTTCTGTGGAAGGCACCTAACCACAGCCTTATACCAGAAGAACAATAGACACTGGAGGAGAGGTTTAAAGTCAGCAGATACTTGTAAGCTCCAAAATCACCTGAGAGTAATCCCCCATTTCCCTTCCTTAGTTCTCCAAACCTAGCAAAACTTCTAAGATTCTTTTTCTCAAATTATCAGGCAAAATGCCACAGGGATCCATATATTAAAATGCTATCAATTTCCCTCTGGTGTCAGAGGTACCAGCACAGAGTAATCAAAATCAATCAGCTAACTACCTAGCCTCAGCAGGCAAATTTTTTCATTTATGCTTAAGTGTTCATTTGGGGACAATTTCAACCTTGGAAATATAAATGAATTTGTGAAAAGTTCCTTAAGGAATACATCAGAATATTCTGGCATGATGGGTGCAGTTAAGCAGTTCTTTTATTGCAGTAATGACAGTGTAAAGACTGGAAGAAAATCCAAGCCACAAAACAATTTCTCCCTTAATAAAGAGGAGAGGAAATTCTTGCACACAGCCCAGTTACATGCACCAAGAATTAGCAGCAATTACTCAGTGAGCCTCTAAAGATGGTGCACCGAAGACAGGAACACAGAGTTCAAAATACCCAACTGGGGGCGGCTAGAGTAGACCCTCCAACAAACACAGAGTTCAAAATACCCAACTGGGGGCGGCTAGAGTAGACCCTCCTTAAATGTCGCAGCAAATGAACATGGACTTGAACCTCAAAGACTTGAGGTCTCCAATGGGCCCTGAACAATCAAGGCACAGGCAAACTTGCAAAACAAGTCAAGACAGTAATTACTCCCAATGTACGGAAGTCAAGTAATATCTCTAACATCTATCTTCAAATCAGATGGTAAATTAATTTTTAAAAGCCAATTAGCAAATGCCTAATGAGTGACTATTACATGACCCATATCATATTTGGTGCTGGGGGGCTGGGAGGAAGGAAGATACAGAAGCCAAGCTGGTTCCCGCTTTTGAGGAGTTGGCCATGAACCCTAAGAGAGACCACAGGTCACATCTGAAATGATTGAGAAGGCATCTGAAACAATAAATGAAGAAGGCCTGGAGTGATTCCAAGAAAGGAGATGACAAAGTTGTAAAAAAAAAAAAAAAAAAACTATAACGTCAAAGAAAACAGCAAAGGCTGTGGAAACTGGACATAGTTTGGAAAGGAAACTGAGGGCAGGGCCTGCTTGCTGGGGAGATCAGAAGGCACTGTGTGGGAGGCAAGGGTGCCAGGCCTTACGCTGTGATCAGCCTCGTTGGGAAACAGGGTATGAGCTGGCATGCCAGGAGAGAGCCGGGTGTCATTAAGAGGCCTGGCACAGTGACTTGGGCTTCAGACAATGGATGAGCTGTTGCCAACTCTGGTTGCTTGTGCACTAGAATCTCCTGGAATTTTCAAACTGCAGAGGCCAAGGCCGCTCCACAACCCATGAAAGCACAGACAGGCTGCTGGCCACTGACAACAACCTACTCGGGTGGTGGTGAAGGCCTGACCTGGACGGGGGCACAGGGGCTGGAGGAGGGAAGGAACCTGCACGTGTCCTCCAGAATGAGGAGCCCACGGGCATCAGGATCCAGCCACCCTCGGAAACCCAGGAGGGGGACAGATGAATTCTGCATCGATTCAGCTTCCAAATTCAGCATATCCATCATGACTTGAGCATGAATCAAATTCATATGGAGGCTACACCTGCAGCGAATTTCCTTTTCATCCAAAAGCCCTCCCACTCTCCCAGCTTCAGGTAATTTTACAGGATTTAACCTAACAGCTCCAAATTATAATCATCGACATTCAGCTTCAATGACAGTTATTCCCGGATGCAGACCTGCTGGAAAGGGCTGGCTCTTATCGGCCACGTCCACCCAGTGAGAATGATGGGCAGGGCTTGGTCTGAGTTTGGGGGACATCTCCAAACTAGGAAAGAGTACTTGGGCTCAAGAGAATATCGATGACCCAGTATTCCTCTCCTCGACAGCTGCCCAAAGGGAAATGAAAACTGACACCCACACAAAGACTTGGACAAGAACGTTCGCAGTAGTTTTATTCATAGCCCAAGCCTGGAACAACCCAGTGTCCATCGACAGGAAAACAAAGATGTTGGAGTAGTATTTTCATAAAAGGAGATATTCCTTAGCAATAAAAAGGAACAAACAGTAGGAGCTAACACAACCTGGGTGAGTCTCAAAATCATTATATTAAGTTAAAAACTCAGACAACATAAGATACATACACACACACACACACACACACACACACACACACAAGATGCCTGTACATATACATACACAGTATGATTCCGTTCAAGCACAAAAATATGCAAAACTAATTTGTAATGTTGGAACCGTAAAGTGGTTGGCTGGGAGGAGAGGCAAAGCGAACTTAGGTCTAGAATCTGGGAGGGAGAGAAACATTCTCTGCCTCATTTGGGGTGGTGGTTATACATTTATAATTGCAATTATATTGAATGATATATAGTGCCTTATACGTGTACATCTGTAATTATAACTATATTACATTATTTTGCAATAGCATATTATTTCTTAATATGTAATTATACAATACCTTGCGATTATAATAATTCTCAAAAGGCATAGGGCTGACACGTTATGATTTAATTTACTGTATATAAATTACATCCATTTTTAATTCTGAGGAAATCTGCCAGCACCCCAGATTCTGAGGAGCCACATTTGCTCCATGGACAGTCCACTGGATATCCAGGTTCCAGGGTCCAGACTAAAACAGTCCCTCTGGGGACGATCTTCGCCAAGTGCCTGATAACACCCGCTGAAGAGCTACGAGTGAGCCCTTCTTAAATCCAGCGTACTAGACAAGCACAGTGATCAGGCCCAACGGACCTCTCAGCATCCATCCTCAGCAACCAGAGGTCTTCACTGAAGAGGCCTGAACAGCAGCAAGCTCCCTAAAGCAAGGTCAATCCAAGACCTAAGTGGACTTCAAATTTATTGACCAACCACCTAAATCTAACTCCCTCTGCCAAAATAGGGAAAGAGCCCAAAAGAGTTAGTCATCGGGTCCAGTCCTGGTCCCAATCTAAGGTCCCATGCCCAAGTACAATTCAACTCAGCAAACACTGAGTACCTACCGGGTGTGAGATGCCCACCTGAACTGGCACACACATTGGCGATGACCCTTTAGTTACACCTAAAATAAGACTACGGTGCTCCAAAGTCAAACAATATCTAGACTTTCTGCTTGAGTTTGCTATTCCTCTTCCATGGACCTATGTGAGTACCACCCATAGAAAGGCACAAAAACAGTAATTACTTTGATCCTCTCAAAGCAGATTCACACAAGCTGGATGAGGGCGGTCTCCCATAATCCTTCAGCCTGCCAAGATCATTAACTCCAGGTAGACTGAGGGCGGGAGAGGCAGGGAGCATCCTTATTGCGACTTTTCACCAGCTGGTCACCAAGAGAGTGAGAACATGATGTTGCCCAAAGCAACCTCTCTGTGGCACCCAGCCACCAATCCATCAGCACCCTCTCAACTTCGGCCTGCTGATGGACAATCACACCAGCTGGACAAGCCTCCCCCACCCAACACCACCGCTCATGCACGCTGCTCCAATCTGTCCCCTCTCTAGCTGCTAAGCAGCCCTTGCCAACATGTGAGGAGGGGAGAATGGCGAGCCGTCTGGCTCCACTGAGAAAAACTCGGAGATGGAGCTAGGAGGTCCCTCTCCCACATCCTCATCTCCCTCCAGAGAGATGACTGAACTGCTGGCTTTAAGGAAATGACCGACGAGGCTGAGGCAGGAGCTTGATGGCCAAGGAGAAGGAAAGATGCCACCCCTTGTTCCAACAAAATCACATTTCATTTTCAGCACTCGTGTGAACGTGGATTCTCGTGGGAACACGGATTCTCGTGGGTTTCTGTCCGGATTCACTGAGAAGCAGGAGAGCCCATCAGTACGGCGGGAGAGAACGCCGGGAGGTGCGAGGCGGGCAGGTGGGGCGATGGCACAGCCTCAGAGGAACTAGGTGGGGTGTGGAAGCACCATCCCCATGTGAAATTCTGGTTGGGCAGCTCGTCCTATACTTTATCTGCAACCCTGGCTAACCCCAGCTGCAATTCCAGGGCATCTCTCTCTCTCTCTCTCTCTCTCTCTCTCTCTCTCTCTCTCTCTCTCTCACACACACACACACACACACACACACACACCCCCATTGCATTATTGTGAACAAAGAGCATGATCCCGTGCCACACTCCTGATTCAATGCAAGCTCTGAGCTGTGGGACCCCCGGTAAGAGATTCTGACTTGTGGGACCCCCGGTAAGAGATTCATCTCTCCAGGGCTACTATTTCTTCATACAGAAAATGAAAATAATAAAAATCATAGAAATCATAGAAATAAATAAATCATAGAAATAAAATCACAGAAATAAATAGAGTTAAGGAAACGCATAAGGAAAATGGAATTAACAACAATAACATCACTGACATAAAGACTGACCATTTGCCAGAACTTTCTTATTCCTCCTGACAGTTGGGAACTCTTAAGATCCCTGCACATCATAGATGAGGAAACTGAGGCACAGGAAGTTAAGTCATTAACAGTCATGTCACCAGTAAGCAGCACAGCCAAAGTTTCAACGCACCAGTGTGGCTCTCAAGGCCCTGAGCTCGATGACACGGTGTCCCCAAGGAGGGGCTCATCACCGACGACTGCTGTAAGGGCTGAATGCAGCAATGCAGGTAAAAGGCTGAGCACAAAACTAGCCCAAGGACTATGCACGCCAGATGCTACCTAAATGTATCATGTGGCTCTTTTTTACTATTATTGAATTTGAGAAAAAGGGTTTGGATCAACGTCTTATGATCTCAACCCTGGAGTCTCCGAGGACCTTGAGGTCCCAGGGAATTGAAGTCCAATTTACCCAGCATGAAACTGTGGACACAGATGTGTCACAAATGGATAATAAAACATGTGCATGTGAAGTAGTTGCTGACTGCCCAGGGGGGCCACAGACACAACAAATGGCAAGGGGGAGGCACCCCAGCAGTCAAAGGCTCCCCTCCACCTTCCCCCCTGATCAGGGAGCTGCTAAATTTCAATCCAATTCAATCACCTGCATACTTGAGCGACATGTGCATGCAGGTCTGTGGACAGAGAATTATGCCCCCAAACTCGGAGAACAGCAGGCAAGGAGCTGGGGTTCCCGTTCACCAGGAGCTCAGAGTCCAGGGAGGGCAGACGCCAGCAGGATGGAGGAGATTGCACCCAAGGCTGCCCAAAAGGCTGAACAGAGTCAGGGCTGTGAGAGGGAGCAGGAGTGGGTACTCCAGGAGCAGCAGGGCAGGTTCAGGGAAAGACCAGGTCAAGGTGGAGCACAGGTGTGGGTGGATGTGCAGGTGACGAAACACAGCGTGCCAGGACTGGCCAGGGAGCCCGGGGAAGGCTGTGCCAGGACGGAGCTGTCCCTCAGTCAGCACCAGCGAGCCATGGGACCGCGGGGCTGCGATGGGATCTCAGGGGTGACTTGGGAAGATGATTATGGGGGCAGCGTGATTAGCGCAGGAAACAGTTCCTGAGCGCCAACTCTCCACCGGGCACCGAGGGTGTCACAAACCAGACAGGCAAATTACCTGTCCGGGAGGAGCTGACAAGGGGAAATAAGTCAGAAAACAAGTAAATAAGAAATTCAGAGACCGGTGAATGAGATGAAGGAAATGAAACAATGTCCTGAATGGACGACGACGGGAACAAGCTCTTTTACTTGGGTGCTCAAGGAAGGCTTCTCGGGCTTCCCTGGTGGCGCAGCGGTTAAGCGCTGAGCTGTGGAGCTGTCGGCAGCAGCGGCGATGCAAGTTCGACACCCGACTGGGGAGATTCCCACATGGCGCGGCAGACCTCTCCTGCCTCGCCCGCTGCTCCCCTCAGCAGTGTGTTTGTCAATCTGCCTGTTCGGCTCCTCACTCTGTCCCTGGTGAACCCTCTCGCCACCCGCCGCTGGCCTATACCCCAGCTTGTATGTTTAAATAAATAAATCTTAAAAAAAACAAAAACAGGCAGGCTTCTCTCTGAGGACGTGACATTCGAACTGACACTGAATGAGGAGAGGGAGCTGCTATTTAATTCCAAATGAGAGAAGTGCAAGTAAAATTCCTTGGTCCCTGGCAACAACAACAACAAAAAAATGAGTGTGGCTGAAACCCAGTGACGCAGGCAGGGAGGCATCCCAGGGAGAGACGGAAGGACTAGGTCCTCTTAGACGCGAGGGAGTTCGGATTTGATCCCTTTACTAGATGGGGAGCTGGGGGATGGCACTTGCAAAAGCTCCTGGTTCATTCCTGGTTGCAAGAATGAAGGAATGGAGAGGGGGTGAAGGGCTAGAGATGGGGGTGAAGGGGTGAGATG
>PVIJ01016123.1:0-25082 GCA_004024925.1 Scalopus aquaticus
CAGAGCTGGGGCGGCGAGAGGGTCCACCAGAGACAGAGCGGGTAGCAGAACAGGCAGATCAGAACTACACTGCTGAGGGGAGCAGCGGGCGAGGCAGGAGAGATCTGCCGCACCATGTGGGATTCTCCCCGGCCGGGCGTCGAACTCGCGTCGCCGCTGCCGACAGCTCCACAGCGCAGCGCTTAACCACTGCGCCACCAGGGAGGCCCTGGAGATAGAATTTTATGTGATGTCTCCTTACCTCTATCTTTATAAATTTGACTCCGTTTTAAATTGTCATTATTTGCTATAGTCATTTCTAAAATGTTTTGCAGTCCTTACCCCTGTTATTTCTAATGGCAATATATTCCATTTCATTAGTATACCCCTTCCCCCTACACACAGACATTTGGGCTATTTCAGGATTTTAGCTCTCGTATACAGCTGCAACTATAAATATTTTTGTAGACAGTGTTTTTCTTTTGAATTATTTCCTTGTGATATTGGTACCAAAATTGGGAATGCTGGGTCAGAAGCTGTCATTTAATAACTTTTCTCTTAACCAACAGAATTGCTTTCTGAAAGGCTGTGCCACTACGCTGCCAGCAAAAACCAAAAGTAGTGTCTGGTTTTTCTGCTTAATAGCTAGTAGGCTCTACTTTAGTAATTGTCTTAATGTGCATGGCTGTGAACTGAACTATTGTGGTTGTAGGATGTCACCCTGGTGTTTCATGGTGTGAATGCTTTGTTACTGTTATTAGGTATGAATGACAGGGTATTGGAGACAGGGTGTCATTCTGATAGATTTTTATTGGTCCTTTAAAAGTTTTAGAGAGAAAATTTGTTAACTATAGATTTGTTAATTTTCTCCTCTGTTGCTTTCATTTAATCTGTTTTCTTTAGTATTTAAAATTTAAATACCTTAGTATCTTCTAAATCCTCTTAAAAACTTTTAAATTTACTTTTTAAAAAATTTATTGTAGTATGAGATGGTAGTCTCAGTATTTTGCTCTATTGATAGCATTTTATCAATAACATTTCTTATTAATATTTAATATTTTTTTCTCTTTACCAAAATACTACATTGTAGAAAAATTGGGAAATGCACAAAAGCACAAAGAAAGTAAGAATACCTAAAGCTGGCTATCTCTAGTTAACTATTACTGTTTTAGAGTATATCCTTTCATTGTTTTTTCCAGTTATGTGTATTCTTCTTCCTTCTCTTCCTTTAATAAAAGTTAAGAACATGCTATATATAAACCCAGCAGTATTAATTTAAGCAATCATTCTTTTTCTTTTTTTAATATTTATTTATATACATATTTTACATCATTGTTCATTTTTGTACAACATATGCTTGTATGCTTTCTCCTCTCAGGTGTATTCCCCGTAAAATTCCCACCACCAATTAACTTGTGAACCATCACCTGTTGTCCCTTGTGCTCTCTCCTCCCCTGTTTTGATCCCTCTGCTTTGTTGGATATTAAATTCATTTCAGTTTGGGTCATTTCTTGCTTTCTTTTTTTAAGGTCAAGGTATCAGACATTTTATCTATTAATGTCTTCTAATTGGATAGAATTAGCAATATAAGAATAAGTTTGCTCTGTCAGTATATACTTTTTGATACTTGTGCATAAGGCCTGTATAAGTGAAAATAGTGCCTGCCACATTGTAAATACTATATTCATGTTTGTTAAATAAATTATATTTGAACCATGGTCCAGAGAGATCACATTCCAAGTCATTTTTAAATAGTATTCAACTGGGTTAACTAAACTCTACTTATTTTGGTGAAAAGATTTTCAGATGTAAGATTTGAAATAAAAATAAATTCTTTTCCTGTCTTGGGCCCAAAAACTTGTACAAGGAAACCTATCCTGAAAATTCATTTCTTTAAAGTGTTTCCGAAGATTAACATAAAATTATGGATATATAAAACTTAATGATAGCTTCAGGGAAAACATACTATAAATTAATCAAAAAGAAAATGATTAATTGACAACTGAATATATAAAGAGTCTTTACAAACTCACAAGAAAAGGACCATGAACCGAATAGGAAAGAGGGGAAGTGAGCAAGCATTTCGCAGAGAAATATTAATGGGTTTGAACCCTTGGCCAATATGCAATAGTATCTACAATTTAAAAAAATTCCCATTTAAAGAACAGGGAGGAGTAATTTTTTTCTTCTTAAAATGGCAAAGATTAAAAAAACCTAAAATGGCAAGATCATGAAAAATAAGGAAAGGCTGAGAAACTGCTGTATATTATGGGAGACATGGTAAGTCAGTACAATGTGGATACTAGATGGGGTCTTGACAGTAAGAGACATTAGTGGAGAAATTGGTGAGCTCTCAACAAAATCTGGAACTTAGATAATACTAATGTAGCAGTGTTAATTTCTTAGTTTTGACAAATATACTATGTGTGTAACATGTTACTATTAGGGAAAGCTGAGTGAAGGGTACAATTTTTTTTGGAAATTGAAAATGATTCTGAAGTAGAAAAAAAATTTCCAAAAAAAAAAGAGAGAGAAGAAAATCAAGGATATTTAGAAATAAACACCCTAATATGGTATTGGAAGTGTAAGTTGGAATAAATTCTTTTGGATAGACAATTTGGTAGTATCTATCAAGATAACAAATGCACAATTTCTTTCCACCCATTCAATATAATATCTAATAATTTTTTCTTCAAATATATTTTCCTGCAAAAAAAGGTGTAATGTTATTTATTGCAACATTGTTTATAAGAGCAAATATCTGGAAACTTTTTAAATGTTAATAAGTAGGTGACTGATTAAATGATGATTGAGTCACACAATGGAATTCTATGCAACTATTAAAGAGAATGGGGTGGTGTCATGATATACCTGAAGGGTGTGATTCTATACCTCTAAGTTGTGTATAGTGTTGTAAACTAATGTTATCTCAATTAAAAATGAAAGAGAGAATGAGATGGATTTAAATATATAGCTATGAAATGATCCCCAAGATTCATAGTTAAGTGAAGAAAGTAATGAGTAGAATAGCATATGATTTGAAAATGAAAAGTGAGTAGTGTATAAGTACCTATACATAGGCATCAACCACGTACAATTTATAATTTTCTCTAGAGAGGGTGACTCTCAGCCAGGAGTGAAGAGAATGAGTCATTCGTGCAGTTAATCTCATGGTATCTGTAATTATTTTTACCCCGTATATATAGAATTTCCTTAACCAAAGCAATTCTCATATACATATAAATGAAGATGGAAGGCAGAGTACTATACATCTACCTGCTAAAATCATCTTTTCTAACCTGTATCCGTTAGAATCTTGATGGCAGGACTTGCTTGCTCCCTTTGGGGGTGGCACAGAGGTGAATGTGAAAGTATAGTGGAGGCTGGAAGAAATGTGTGTCTCTTCTCTGCCAGTGCATTTCCATGTAGACATGGCAGTTATCACTGTCTGCCAAGCAGTGTACCTTCTGTTGTCCAGTGGGACAAGCCAAGGAGACATGAGAGGTTCAGGGGCCTGAAATGCAGTTTCATATTTTTGCCAACAATTTCAAAATTGTGTCCAAAGATGCATTTTCAGAGGGGCTTTGAGCTCCTCTTATCCTCTACCACTTAGCATTCTCCTCCACCCCCAACAATGCCATTTCTATTGCTGATGTGCTCCCTGTCTTTTATTGCTCTTACCTTACTCACCTGGAAAATACTGTTGATACTCCATATCCAAACTTTTTAAGTGAGAATTAGTAATATATGTGAAAGTTGAATAAATTTTTGCATATACCTATCACCTAGATTCTACAGATAACGTTTTGCTATATTTGCTCTATTGTACATTTAAAAAGTAAGTTAGGGCCTTCCTGGTGGCGCGGGGGTTAAGTCTCAGCACTATGAAGTGATCCACAGCCTCTGCAGCACGAGTTTGATTCCCGGTCAGGGAGTTTCCCACATGGCGCCGCAGACCTCTCCTGTCTCACCCGCTGCTCCCCTTAGCAGTGTACTTCAGTAGATCTGCCTGTTCTGCCCCCCACTGTCTGGTGAATCTTCTCACCACCCCACATCTCTGGCCTACACCCCAGTTCTTGTATGAATATATAAATAAATCTTTAAAAAATTTAAAAGAAAAGTAAGTTACATATATCAGTACATTTCACCTCTAAACATTTTAGCATGCATATCATTTAGTATGCATATCATTGTCTGGGACATACTAATTTGTGAGGGTGTTTTGAAGACACTTATGTATATGAAACACTCAAATCTCAAGTGATCATTTGATGCATTAACTCTGTAACCCAAATTCCTTTAAAATTTAGACATAGAACATGACCTCAGAGTTTCTGTGTGCTCCTTTTCAGTCAGTCCCCATTCCCGTCCTGTTGATAATGAGGTTTATTCATCATAAATTAGTTCTCCTCTGGTTTATCCATTATAGATTAGTTCTACTTCTTCCCAAACTTCACATAAACAGAGCCATACAACATGAAATCTTCTGTGTAAGATTTATTTCATTTAGCATAATGTTATTGAGATTTGCCCAAATTACTGTGTATAGCAATAGTTCTTCCCTTTTTATTGATAAGTAGTATTCCATGGCTGAACACAGTGGTGTGTTTACCATTCCCTTGTTGATGGATGCTTGGGGATGTTTACAGCTTTTGTCTCGTATGACTAAAGTTCCTATGAACATTTTTGTGAAAGTCTTTTTGTGGACATATGCTTTCATTTCTCTTGGGTAATTACAAGATCATAGAATAGATGTAGGTTGAGATTTATAATAAACTGCCCATGCTTCTTCTCAAAATGACTACCATTTTGCTTTCCCACCAAGTTTGTAGGAGAGTTCCTTATTGGCCTTCAAAAAAAAAAATCATCTATCCATCCATACACACACAGAAGATTTCTTCATTCTTTCTGGATGTAAGGCTTTTGTCAAATATGCATTTTGTGAATAATTTACTGTGGTTTATGTATTCATTTTGGTGAGCAGAAAGTTTTAATGTTGATAGTTTAATTTTTAATTTTTTTCTTTATGTTATTGCTTTCTAAGTCTTCAGAAACCTTTGCCTACCCCCCAAGTTGCAGAAGTATTTTTATGTAAATTTTTCTAACAACTTTATAGTTTTAGATTTTTATGTTTCAGTCTATGATTTATTTTGAATTCATTTTTATGGTGTGTGGTGTAGGGGTCAGGGTTCATTTTTTTCCCTTTTAGAGAGCCTGTGGTTCCAGCACTCTTAGTGATTCTTTCTTCATTTATGTTGCTTTGACATCATGTATAGACACTTTCTTTTTTTTAAAGATTTATTTTTATTTTTGTATACAAGTTGGGGTATAGGCCAGAGGTGTGTGGGGAGGGAGATGAGAAGATTCACCAGAGACAGAGTGGGGAGCAGAACGGGCAGACTGACTGAAATATAGTGCTGAGGGGAGCAGTAGGCGAGACAGGAGAGGTCTGCTGCACCATGTGGGAGTGGGAAGCTCCTTGGCCTGGGATCTCAGCTGCAGTGGCTGCTGATAGATGATAGTTTCATTGTGCTGCGACTTAACCCTCTGAACCACCAGGGAGGCCCCATGTATAGACACTTTAAAGGACAAGTTGTTCTCTTTAGCTTTCTTGGTTATCCTAGTATGGAGAGATAAGTGTTATTTCCTGACCATTTCATCTATATCCAGATAGAGTCTGTGTGTTCCTGAGACCTGACAGAATAAACCCTGGAACTTTCTCTGGTTGGCAATGAGTTATAGTAACTGAATTACCTGTTCTGTCTTTATGCAGGATGACCAATGTACCAGTAAAGGAACGGGTGAAAGTGTCTCAGAACTGGAGGTTGGGGCGTTGTCGAGAGGGGATTCTGCTGAAGTGGAGATGCAGGTAAGTAACCTCTTGACTCTTTCACAGCTACCTGGAACAGGAAAGCATGGTGGGAAATGAGATGTCTGGTCCTAGCTAAAGTGTAAAGGTGCCTGTCTTGAGCAGTGTGGCTCTCTCTGGTGATCTTTTAAATACCACAAAAGGGACATCAGATTAGCAACTTTTTTTCACACCTTATAAAAGAATTATTTCAATAACAAATCATTACCAAAAATCATTATTTTAACTTTTACAAATGCCATACTTTTTATAATTACAGAATAATAATTTTTTTGTAGAAAACTGAAAAAAAAATAGAAAAGTATAAAGAAAATAAAACTTACCTATAACCCTATCACTCAGCAGTACCACTACTGATGTACCTTATCAAAAGATAAATGAAGCCAGTGTTTCAACCCATCTTGTTTTACAATTATTTTTTCTTTTACTCTTCTACTCTGCAGAGTTAAACCTTCACTCTAGGCTTCTGTAGCCCTCTCCCCTTCTTTACTAAAAGGCAAAGTAGAATCTTTGCCTTTTGGATATATGTACTATAGGATATATGTGTGGATATATGTACTATAGGAGTTAGACCTTCAAAAAAAAAAATGTGCCAGGAAATTTAGAGAATGGTTTTGGCATTGCTAATGCTGCAAATTTTATGCTTTATTGATGGTAAATTAATTCATAGTTATAATTTCTTCCTACCAAAAAAGTACTCCTTGCCAATTGGTTGGAATGGTTCGGGATCATCGTGATTACTCATTTCATTTTGGACTGTACTTGTGCTAATAGATTAGGCAGCCTTCTTCATCTGATTGGCTTTCTTTGCTTGTGTCTAGTGTCACTGGTTGCACTGACATTATTTGTTTTGGCTCATGTGGTATTGATAGTGGTGGTAGTAATAGTGAAGGAACTACAAGGGGAGACAGATGGATTTTTCTAATGAAGGACTTCATGCTCTGCTTCCAGTACCTTTTGCCTTTTAGTACCAGAAACAAGAGTTTAGTTCTCTATCAAGTTTTTGTCCCTGATGTCTTTTTGGGCCGATTTTAAGCAGTTTGGCAAATAAACAACAAAAGTAGTTCCCAGGCTGCCCCGGGATTTTCTATTCTTCACCTGTCATGAACCTGGTTTCTAGTCCTAGGCTAGAAACCTAGGCTGTTTACTGGATGGCTCCAGACACATGAATTCCAATGCAGCCCCCTCTTCTTGTTGCCCACTTGAGTGTGCCACAAACTCATGCAAGGGGATGTTGAAGAGGAATGTGCATAATGAGAATGCAGGCACCTATATATACTCTACACATGTTCCATGTAATATGTGCATACACTAGTAAAAGCCTTATGAGCAGAAATTTGGTTACTACAAAGTCTAATCTGCATTTAATGGCCCGTCAAGTCAATTTGCAGAACTTTTCCACATTCCCATGGCACTTGTATTAAGGGGTCTGTGGATGAAACATGGCCCAGTTTGCTCAAACAAACTTGGCAGCTGGAGATGGTGTCTCTGTATATGGGGATCAGCTGGCCTTACAGTTTACTTGGGGTTTGGTAGCTCCAAAACCCCTACATAGCGGCTTCTGGATGTCTCTCTTGGAAAAGTATATGTAGTCCTCACCAGAATCTGCTGCCTGGCAGAGTCTTCTTAAGGCTCATTCTATGCCTTGGGACTGGCTTGTGACTCAGCTTTTCTCCTTTTGCCAGACTGTAGAGGGAATCTTTCAATATTTGTAGATTTCTCTTCTCAGCTACCTATGAAAGATGACTATTTCTTTGTAGCCCCTGAACTGTAGTGGACTGCTCTGGAGCTGTGTTTTTCCATTTCTATACTTACCCCTTGATACAGAACTATAGATATCCTCTAATCGGTATATTGGTGTCCTTTTCTAAATGGCTTTATCCTGTTCACTTATAAATGACTCATTTGCTCTAGTAGGACAAGGGAATTGGACTTCCCCGGGCTCACCCTTTTCTTTTCTCCATCATACCCTAACTGATTTATTGGGGAAGAGGTATGTACAGGAATCTTGGAACTTTGAAAGTTACCACTTGTACTTCAAATCAGTGAGGATGCAGAGTGAAAGAAAGGTGCTACAGGGCCTCCCTGGTGGCGCAATGGGTTAAGCGCAGCACTGTGGCGCGAGTTTGATTCCCGGCCAGGGGGATTCCCACGTGGTGCAGCAGATCTCTCCTGCCTCAACCGCTGCTCCTCTCAGCAGTGTATTTCAGTTGATCTGCCTGTTCTGCTCCCCACTCTGTCTCTGGTGAGCCCTCTTACCGCCCCACACCTCTGGCCTGCACCCCAGATTATATGCATAAATAAATAAAATCTTTAAAAAAAGAAAAAGGTGCTTCATCTGGGTGGAAGGTTGCTTTTTGACCCTTTCCATCCCTGAATTATTTAATCAGTGTAATTCACCTGCCCACAAGAAATCTAGGTTGCTTGTGATTCAAGTCTTAAACATTTTCCAATTAAAAGTGATGTTTAGGCACTTCTCCACGGAAAACATACATGGCCAGCAGACACATGAAAAAATGCTCATCACTTATTGTCAGGGAAGTGCAAAAAAAACCACAGTGAGATACTGCCTCACTTCTGTGAGAATGTCCCATATCCAAAAGACCAGAAATAACAAGTGCTGGCAAGTAAGTGGAGAAAAATGAACCCTCTTACACTGCTGGTGGGAATGTAGACTGGTGCAGCCCCTATGAAAACAGTGTGGAGGTTCCTCAAAATATTAAAAATGGATCTCCATATGACCTAGCAATTCCACCCTTAAGTATCTACCCAAAGAATATGTCAACACTAATTCGAAAGGCAGCTTGCACTCCCATGTTCATTGCAGCACTTGTTAACAATAGTCAGACTGTGGAAACAACCTCAGTCCCCAAAACAGATGACTGGATCAAGAAGGTGGTATAGGGCCTCTCTGGTGGTGCGATGGGTCTTAGCCTATGAAGCTATCCAGAGCCACTGCAGCAAGAGTTCGATCCCCGGCCAGGGAGCTTCCCACATGGCGCAACGGGCCTCTCCTGTCTTGCCTGCTGCTCCCCTCAGCAGTGTACTTCAGTAGATCCGCCTGTTCTGCTCCCTACTCTGTCTAGGGTGAATCCTCTCACCTCCTCCCCCCCCCCAGCCTACACCCCAGCTTGTATGCATAAATAAATAAATCTTTAAAAAAAAGAAACATCTACTCAGTGTAGTAAAGTGGCAGGCTACAAACAACAAATAGAAGGTGATATATATACACAATGGAATACTATTCAGAGATCAAAAAAAGATAAACTCATGCCATTCGTGGGAACATGAATGGAGTGGGAAGGAATTATGCTAAGTGAAATACGTTAGGAGGAGAACGATGAATACCATATGGTATGACTTATATGCAGAATATAGAGAAACCACAAAGGGTCACATTAAGCCAAACTTCAAAACTAAACTTGAAAGCTGACTGTGAACTGAGGTATCCAGTGGGGTAGGGGAGGGATGAGAACAAAATGGGGAGCGAGCACAGTGCACTGTGGTGGTGGACTATAGGCGCTTTGGTGGTGGGTATGCCATGGTAACAACACCTCAAAAGGAGGATCCTGTCCTTCCAAGAAACAAACAATGACACAAACCATGTTACCTCAATAAAACATTTAAATTAAAGAAAGTTTTATTCAATTGGTCTTTTAATTCTGATCCTCTTAGAAAGTCTAAAGTTTAGGTCAATCATGCTAATTTTCTGAGACAGGTAATTTTGGAAGAGGGGAGCAAAGGCATAGACTTAGCCTTGCAGGCTATCCTTGCTAAGATGAGGATCAGTTGGCCACTCCCCAGAGTAGAGTTGAGTTTTCATGCTGTCTTGATGATCCTTACTTTTTTTCCATCTCTGTAGCCAAATGCCCTGGATGCAGCTCGAGGGTGATTCTCTATACATATCCCAGGCTAATTTCATCCTGGCCTATCAATTCCGCCCAGATGGTGCCAGCTTGAACCGTCGGCCCATGGGAGTGTTTGCTGGACATGATGAGGATGTTTGCCACTTCGTGCTGGCCAACTCGCATATTATCAGTGCAGGAGGGTAAGTGCTACAGGTTTCTCCTTCCACCCTCCTCCTTCGTGTTCCTCAGGGACCTTTTACTTGCCTCTGGCTTTTCTTTTTTTTTTCTTTTTAAAGATTTATTTATTTATACATACAAGCTGGGGTACAGGCCAGAGGCATGGGGCGGTGAGAGGGTTCACCAGAGACAGAGTGGGGAGCAGCACAGGTAGATAGTCAGGTGAGCAGCGGGCGCGGCAGGAGGGATCTGCCTGCCATGTGAGACTCTCCCTGGCCGGACGGACGTCGAACTCGCGTCGCCGCTGTCGACAGCTCCACAGCGCAGCGCTTAACCGCTGCGCCACCAGGGAGGCCCTGCCTCTGGCTTTTCTGTCTCGACTTGAAAGGAGTGAGGAGAGAGACTAGAAGAAGGGATAGTGGTTTTTTCCATTTAAAGTAGAGAGATTCACCAAAGGTACTTAATAGGGTTAGTTAGAGAAGGAAAACAAAGTCTTTAATGAAAAGTGAAGCTGGTTTTGATACTCTCAGAGGGGGAGTTTGTTTTATCTCAGCTCTGTTCAGCCCCAGGTAATCGGAAGAAGTAAAGGGATCTAGAAGCTCAGCACCTTATTGGGCTGCATTTATTAAAGCTTAGCAAATTTGTACATCATTGGAAACTTGGGCTGTTTCTGTAGACTTATTCTTTCCAGAAAGAATAATTGGCTTTTTGGGTTGGCTCCTTATTTCTCTCCTAGAGATGGGAAGATTGGTGTTCATAAGGTTCATAGCACCTTCACCGTCAAGTACTTGGCTCATGAACAGGAGGTCAACTGTGTGGATTGCAAAGGGGGCATCATTGTGAGCGGCTCCAGGGACAGGACAGCCAAGGTGAGGTGGTCTCTCTCTTCATACTGTTATTCCTCCTGTCTCTAGGGAGTGGGTTGGGAGAGGGTGGGTAGGGTCTTGAGTCTCAGGATTGTCTGAGAGCATTGGGTGGGGACAGAGGGGCGACGACACAATAAAGAACTCACTTATGTGCCTCTGGCATGCAGCTTGCCATGCCAGGCTGTGTCCATGCCAGCTGGACTGGGAAGGGAGTGGACAGTGGCTGGGAAACTTGCCATTCACTTGAAATGTGGTGTGAACTCAAAAACAGAGGGCCTGGCCAGCTTTTTCCTCCCTGAGCTGAGTTTTCTCAAGTTTGTGGGTTAAGTTCTGACCCCAGTATTTTATTTTAAAATCTCCTTTTGCTTGCTTTCTGTTTAGGAATGTTAATTTTTCACCACTTTGTTTATAAGCAGTCAGGCTGATAATTAAAATGTGTTTTTACTGTTCCTCTGGAGAGTGATGTGGTCAGTAAGCAGTAGAAAGAACAGTGCTGTTGGTTGCGTCATTGCCAAATTGCCTCCTCTACAGTCAGACGTCTGACAAGGCACGCAGAATGGGCTGATAAGCAGCGTGGCCCCTTCTTCATAGACTTAGCTCATCTACATCTGAGTCGAACAGGCTCCTCCCCATGAAACAGAGAACTTCTTTGTCCATCCCTGTGTTCGGCAGCCCTAGCAAGGGCCTACACATGCCAGGTCTTTTGGGGCTGCTGTGGGAACTTTGCGGACAGTTCATTTGATGGTGAAGGGGGCTCAGCAGTATCTTGCTTGTTGTTTCCCAGTAGCTGGAGACTCCATAGTGCTAACAGGAGCAAAATGCTTGTCTGTGTCAGCAAACAGACCAGTAAGACACACAGGAGGGACTCGGGAGTGGGAAGTTGCTGTCTTGATTACTGACTTTTCTGACAACCTGTATCCTCTGGTGACTACTTCTCCATGCGAAAATATTGCTCGTTTATGTGAAAAGAAGGGCTAAATATGTTTCTTCATATTTTTGGAAGTTTCTCCTCACTTTGCTGTTTTCTGCCTTTCTTTTTACTCTTTGTGATCTATGAGAGACATGGGCACCGGTCCTTGGGATCTGAGAAAAGTAATTTTTTGGACCAACATGAAAATTGAAGTTTCTATCAGGTACTTCCCATTCTCCCTCTCAGTACCTGTGGTGCGCTTCTAAGTGGTCACTGTTTTACTACCATCCCTTGCAAAGAGACTGACCTTAAACTTGCTGTGCTGCTCAGAAGACAGTTTGCATAGAAACATGTGGCATGTGTGACCATCTCATTCTGGCATCTTCTTGTCATGACTTCAGGCTTCCCTTGACTCTTCCTTTTCAGTAACATTTCTTTCTTCTTTCCTATTCTCTGTGGTCTAACACCCAGAACACTGTAAAACTAAGCTTCATGGCCACATGTAGCAATTCAAGGATATGGATGGCTCATGGTAGAAGAATGACAACAATTTGGTTTGGGATATTAAGTTAGTTTCCTCTTAATCGTTAAAATAGATACTTTCTAATTCTCAAAATTGTCACTGAAGTACATCCTATCCTTTTAGAGTTTTTTTTTTTTTTTTTTTTTAGGTCAGTGACAGTTCTCTCTCCTGGTTCATCAACTACAGAAAGCTAGTCAACCTATTTTGGGGCTCCCCAATGACTGCCAGGCCAGCTCATCTTACCTGGCTTTCTGGAGGCTGCTTCTGTTGACTTCCTTTCTGTTGCTGTCTTTCCATTTAGCCACCTTCATCTTCCTGACCCATTTCTGTATTACCCACCATCTTGTCTAACTGACCATATCTTGGTGGTATCTGCAATTCCACAGGCTTTTGATACTTGAACCTTTTTAAGAACTTACTTATGTTTGCCTGTGAACACCTATAGACAGTAGGTTGCCTGTTTTTTTTTTTTTTTGCAAGTTTTCCAAATATTATGTGTTTTAGGAAGGAAATTGGTTTTACTGAGGTGAAGAGAACTAAAACATTTTCATTTTGGGGGGAGATTTATTTAGTTATGCATACAAGAGCCGGGGTGAAGGCCAGAGGTATGGGGTGGGGGATGAGAGGATTCACCAGAGACAGAGTGGGGAGCAGAACAGACTGATCTACTGAAATACACTGCTGAGGGGAGCAGCAGGCAAGACAGGAGAGGTCTGCTGTGTTATGTGGGAATCTCCCTGGCTGGGGATCGAACTTGAACTCGAACTCGTGTTGTAGTGGCTGCTGATAGTTTCATAGGTTGAGACTTAACCCCTTGCGCCACCAGGGAGGCCTGAAATGAAAACATTTTCTTTGCAAGACTTCAGAGCTAGGGACTGCAGAGAGAACCTTCTTCCTTCCCCTCCCTGAAACCCTAGTTTTAAATTTACTGTGATTTAGCTTGGATTACTTCTTTGGGCTTCAGTGGATTTGGCTCCAACTACCATTCTGAGATGTGATAGGAGAGTAGCTTATGCTCTTGGTGGGCCTGGGGTGGTACTGAGTATTCCTTCATTTCCTCCTTTTTTTCTCTTTCTTTCATTCACTCTTAAAGTGTTAGTGAAATTCAGGACACAAAGCACTGGAGCTCTTATAGTGAGGAAGATACAACTTTTCTCCTTAAGGGAAACTGACATCGGTGTTCATTGGTTATGAAACTGATTGGAAGTGGCCAGGACTGTGAAGGGTAAGGTTCTAGGGAAAGAAAGTTCGGAGTGGAGAGATCGCATCTGACTTGGAAGGGGATGCTGTATGAATGAGAAAGCGCTCGAACTTGTTGGATGTTTTTTTCTTCATTTAGTTATTTTTCAATGCATAGGTTTGATTGTTTTTATAACAATATAAAATTTAACCAGACACTGTGCTAAGCGCTTTACAATTATTCACTTTCTCACTTTATTCTTTAGGTTAATTGTTCACTTACATAATTGTGCTCATAATATGTTTCAAATACTTAATATGCCCTGCTGTATCTACTTTATTTTATAAGGTTTTCCATTATTATACAAATTATTTGTGTTATCTTTAATGACTCCACACTGGACTTATCATTTAGTCACCATTTTTCCTACCTGTTCATGTTTGTATCTAGTTTTTTCCTACTGTATTAATAATCACTAATTTTGAATGCCTAATGCCTGCCAGGCACCATGTTGTTATGCTTTATTTGTCCATACTGCGACCTTGAAAGATAGGTATTATTTTCCATTTTACATATGAGGAAACTGAGGCTAAGACGTTATGAGAAATCTCTGCAATGAAAGGTCATTAATAACAAAGGGGTTCGAACTCAGACTTGGCTGCTTCCAGAGCCCATGCTTGCTCTTTTGTACAAAAAGATTTTAGGGAATATTTCTACGGTTGGGCTTTTCTTTGTTTTAGGGTTATTTTCTTATGCTTGAGTGTCAGCAATAGAATTATCAAGTCACAGGCTTTGGTCATTTAAAGTGTGTTAATGTATATGTTGTCCATCTGCTTTTTGAGACTATATAAATGTGTACTCCCATTAAGTTTACTTTCTTGTGGATCTGTTTTGGTTTTGACCATGAGGTTGAAGATGGGATCAGCACACTCATGTTTCTAGGAGATTGTGTGCTGCTTAGATAGGCTGGCAGTGCAACTTTCCAAAGATCGTGCAAGCAAGAACTTGTCTCCTAGGGAGTTTGCATCAGGGAAAATATATACCTGTTCCCCCAGGCTGAGGTGGTCTGAAAGAGGACATCAGGTGTGCATCTAGTTACTACCAAAGTGGTCTGACCATAGATCCAGAAGAGTAAGCCAGAATCATGGCACTCCAGGAAAGGTGTGGTATTTACCTTTGTTTTTTTGTCCCCCTTCATTCAGGATCTTGTTCTACTTATTTTCTTTTTCCTGTGTTGGGAAAAGTAAGTGACACCCTCCTCCTTCCATACCCATACACAAAATCTAAAACACTTTCTCCTTTTATAGAGAAGCGATACCATGTAACCCTAAGAAGGCAGGATCACCCCACTCCATCACCTACCCCTTAAACTCTAGGAATGTTAAAGTTCTTCCATCTAAGGGCCTGACTGGGTGTGCTGTGTTCCCCTTATAGCACTGCAGGGACCTTGAGAGGTCACTGGCCCACTGACTGCCTCGGGACCCCTCCTTGGCTGTTGTCTGGGGACAGCTCTGTACATTTGAGGTTTCCTTTCTGTTTGGTTAGAGGCTTAGTTCCCTGTGTGTGTCATCTGGGGTAGGGTGAGGTGAGGGGCCTTGTGCTTAATGGGCAATTTCTAAATGCACTGGCCGCTGAGAGGACTCTGTGAGTGTTGATTAGAGTTAAGCCCAGAGTGGCTGCTAATGTACATTCCTGACTGATAGGGACCAGATAATGCGCTCCAAGCAATATTTTTAACCTGTAGGAGATATGGAAGCTTAAAAGAGTTAAGCTTTTCTGCTACTTTTGGTGATACTAGGTGCTAAGTTCCCTGCTGACAGGAATAACTTTGGATCCTGGGCATTATCCTGGGCATTGTCAACAAACAAACAATGCACCAGCTTTCTGCGTAGAAGTCTGTCTTCCATCTTTCCTTCTCTTTCTTTTCACTCTTTCCTCTAATTCTGTCTCTGTCCCCTCACCCATACTATGCCTTGATTTTCCCCCTCTCTCTCCTTTCCCAAAGTGAAATCTTGGTTTGAGATAGGAAAAAGGAAAATCCATAGACATGGGAGGTTGCTGAGAAAGGTGAGCTCCATCTACTCACTCTTCTCCGTCAAATCTCAGTGAGGAATGTGGAACTTTTGTTTCCCTGGTATAAATTTGGCTGGTAAGTAAATACTATCAGGTAGAAGTCAAAGAAGGAGGTTAGGACCATGAACCAGGATTTATTAGGTGAACCAGAAGCTGGAATCCCCTTGGCTATACCCTGAGCTCTTTGTGTGCAGCACAGAAAGGATTCTCCAGTTTCCCAGCCCCAACACCTCTAGGGACGGTCAACCTGCCTGGAGCATCTTTTCTCACCCCATCCTGATCCCAGGCAGTGCCAACAAGAGCATCTTCTCTCATGTTTCCAGGTATGGCCTTTGGCCTCAGGCCGGCTGGGGCAGTGCTTACACACCATTCAGACTGAAGATCGAGTCTGGTCCATTGCTATCAGCCCATTGCTCAGGTAAGGGAGATATTTTTGGTTTTGTCCTGTATAATAATGCTTTTATTTTACCAGGTCAGGTATGCTAAAAAATCTTCTGCATGTGTATGCTAGGTTGCTTTGAGTTGCTCTCCTGGAGATTTTAGAAATCCCCCAGAGACTTGTGGTCTGTAGCTTACTTCATTTATGAATGGGTTTGGAGAACTGCTGAACATCTGATACCAGAAATGTGAAGGAGAAGAAACATTGTGTTAGAATGTAACTGAGTCCATCTTTTACAAGAGTGGCCTTTCTGGAACGGATGCCCTCTGGAGTTGCTTCAAAAGTAGAGGTCTCAGCACCCTTGGGAGGTGCCAACTCCAACCAAACTGCTCTAATAACCTGACCTTTGTCTCCTAGGGAGTGTGTTCCCCTTGGAAAGTGTCCTCTGGAGTAACCCTTAGGGAGTTGAGTCATCATAAGGGTTGTAGGGCCTATGTCCATTTGAACCTTCGTCCAAAGATATGTGTGTAGAGTAGATTTATTGACGATTGTAGCAAAACTGCCAACTTTTTGATGGCAGCTTTACCCTATTCTTTGGCCTGACTGATATTTCTCTAGCTTTCCCTATGAATGAGTGAATTTCGCGTCCTGACGTCTGCCTTCTAGGCACTCTTGAATTGAGGTGGCACCTCTCTCCAGCAGAGCGCATGGGCGCTCTCTTCTGCACCTGCTCTGTCACAGTGTTCACTCACTTAAGATCTTCCACTTTTATCGTCTCTCACTCCCCACTCAAATGATCAGTGGAAAAGCTGTGGGGCTACCATTCTCTTTATACACTGGGTTTAAGTTCGTCACTTGTTTTATGAGAGATTTGATCCCCCCTTTGCTCAGCCCTCGTCAGCCTTCTTCTCCTCACCCTGTGGAGCCTGCACCCCTCCTCCTGCTCCCTTCACAACTCCCTTTCAAATTTTTTTCTTCCTGAAGAATTAGAGCCGATTAGCCACGTCATTAATTCTTCAATTTGACGGCTGATATAGCAGGACCTGAAACACATTGCTGACCTCAGAGAATGGAGACCCCATTCCTTAGCATATTGACGATGGGAGAAGTTAATTAAAATTCCACCAAGCGGAGGTGTCGGCTAACCTATAAACCTGTCGCTGTTCAGAACAAATCATTCTAGCAATCCTAGGAAAGAGGGAAGGAAAGACCAGCAGGGAGTAGAGAGGCCTAAGTGTGTGGGAGCGGAAGGTGGAAAATGGAGCCATTGAGCTTTGTTCCCTCCTCATTTTTTCCTTAATTCTGCCCCTTTTAAAGCCAGGCTTTGGGGTCTGTGGGGTGGATATGTGTAAGGATAGAAGGAGGACGGAGCAGCTTGTGGGAGGTGACAGGTGTGCTGATGCCTTTGTCCTGGTGGCTACCTGTAGACGTAACGGTTTCAGGAAACTAGGTTGGTTGAAGTGGGGCAGTAGTAGGAGAAAGTGTGTGCAGGGCTGGAGATGACCCATGTGCTTTCTGCACGTGGATTTCAGGCCAGAGAACATGGGCAGCCTCTCCTAGCACCTATACCCTCTGCTAAGCTGGTGTGCCTCTCCCACCTACATTCCTCCCATCTACTTTCCTCTACTTAAGCTGGTGCCTCTAATTAGGCTACCTTTTGACAGAATAGGGCCCAAAGATGGTGTCAGTAAAACAACTTTTGGACAGAGTCTTCCCTTGTTATTAAGAACCATGTTAGATCTCAGTCAACTGGATTTGGATTTCTTGGGTCACAAGTTGGAGACTGGCTTTGAGGAAGACCTAACTTTCTAACATTACAAACACTATTCTGTGACTGTTATTAATGCAAGCTAACATTTATGAGTCATCTACTGCATGCCAGACTTTCTAAGTCTTTCTGAGATCTTTACCTCATCAAAGATGAGAGAAGATTGGGGTCTTTTGTTTTCTTCACATTCACTTTCAGAGTCATCTTGCCCTCTTGATGGAGTTTCTTGGTCTTAGCATGATTTTTTTCACTCACTCTTGATTGGCCGTTCAGCACCTGACCCGCAGTTGGTTGAGATGACCGTTGCCCTGCTCCACAGATGACATCTTGGGCTCTTTGAAGATAGTTTGCATTTGGAATTCTGTCTTTACACTAGGTGACAGAGTGCCTTCTGGTGTCATTGCTGGCCTCGGTGTCTGTCTTGCTGGTAAGTCTCACCCAAAGAATATGCAGGGTTAGGGATCTTATCACCTTTTTGTTAGGTCCACTTTTTTTTACCATGTCCATGAATTTGAACCTCTCAATAAATGTCAATTTTTCACAGTTAAGGAAAATACTGCTTCCAAACTTGGCATCTGTTCTGGAAGACTGGAGTTCTGCTTTACTACTAACCAGCAGGGTGGTCTCAGGGGATTCATTTCCTTCTCTGAGCCTCAATTTCCGCATTTACTAGTATTTGTATATTCTTTATATTTACTAGTATAAATAAGTAGTAGCTAGTATTTAGCTAGTATTGACTATTTCCCTTTTATATTGTTGTAAAGATGATCCAAATAACAACTATGAAAATACTGTACAAAGAAAGTTAGGAGGATTACAATGTTCTGTCGACCAGAATCTCTCCTGTCTGGTAGAGAGCTTATTTAGTGGTTTAGCTGCTCTCGCGTCTCCTCCCTTTCCTGAGGCTTCTCCTGACCCTCATGGAGTTACAGTGTTCTTTTGTAGACTTTTTGAAGTGGGGATTCAACAGGACTCCCTTTCTCTTCTTCTTTTCCCCTCGTAGTATTCTTGTCCTCAGTGGCTGTCTTCTGTTCCTCTTCCTGCCACCTCCCCTGTTGAGTAGGGTTGTCAGTGTCACTAATGTGATGGGTCCATGAACGCCTTAGGAAGAATATATGGTGAGATGGGTAGGGCTGTCCTCTAGGGCAGGCACTCCTGGTTTACCTGATAAGTTTCCACTCCTTTGCCACTCCCTCATATGGGTCGATGGAACTGTGACAGTTAGGAGACCAAGCCCACCTTTTTTTTTTTTTCCTAATTTATCTCTTTTTTCTACTTAAAAGACTTGGTCAGAACTGTTCATCACATTCATCTTTGGTGCTGGGGCTTTTCTGTCTTAAAAAAATTTTTTTTTTCATATTTATCCTTTTTTGCATAGAAGAACTGGGGTATAGGGTCAGTGGTACGGGGGATGAGAGCATTCCCCAGAAACAGTGGGGAGCAGAACAGGCAGATTTTACCAAATACACTGCTAAGTGGAGCAGCGGGCGAGACAAGAGAGGTCTGCTATGGTCAGCTGCCCGGGCAGGGGTCGAACTCAGTCCGTAGTGGTGATAGCACTGAGCCTTAACCCCTAGGCCACGAGGAAAAGGTCCCTTTCCTTATGTGTGCACTTAGATACTTGGTGGTATGAGACACGAAACTTCAAGCCCTGGACTTTATCTGAGGTGCTCACATCTGGGATAAAGCAGGTTTCTGTCCTGTGTCCACACAGCTCCTCCCCTTCTTTCCATGACCTTGGGTTCTTGATTCTGAATAGTCATGGAAGTTGATACTGAATTTCAGTATGTGCTTAGAGTTGTGTTTAGATACCCAAAAACACAAAAGAAAAAATAGTATGCTCCACAGAGAGGTGACAGGAAAGGAGGTTTTTCTCTGTCATTTTCTTGCCCTAACACCAATTATTCTATTTTTAAGATTCATGACATACATGTTCTTTGTGGAAGCTTTTCCAAGGATCTTTTTCTTTGATGGGGATAAGATGTGTGAGTAGCTGTCAGAGTTTCCAGACGATGCTAAGTGACTAAGGTCAGGCTTTCTCTGACTAAGGTCAGGCTGTCTCTGGCTAAGGGGAAAGAGAACTGCCATTGTCCTGGTGGCAAAGGGGGAAAGTGAGGCTCTGGGGAGATCGGTGCAGGGCACATGCAGGACAGGGCAAAAGAGGCAGCAGTTTGTGCTCAGGTCTAGCCTGTTGCCATATTGTGTAGTGCCAAGGGCAGGCCCTGAATCAAGCTTGGATCCTTGCTGTGCCTTCATCCACCAGCAGCTTGGGCAGTGGCTGTGGCACTTGAAGGGCTCCTTAGGGTCCCGGGAACATTGTCTCTTCCTAGCGCCCAGAGCTGAGATCGAGACAGGTGGGGGAGGCTGCATGTCATCAAGGTTTGGGCTCTCTTGGGTAGCTGTGAATGTCCACTCTGTTCCTGGAGGGTGAGCGCACATGCATCTTCTCTCTGAGGGGCCTCTTTAAGGCTGATCGGGGACCCTGGTAGTGAAATGGATCTGTCGACCCACTTGCCCTGCCTGCCGGGGAGGCTCTTCCCCTCTGAAGGCATCATGCTTACTGCCCTCCAAGAAGGAGAGGATGCGCAGCGGAATCCTCCCCACCTCTGAGCAGCGTGTGCTGTCCTGTGAGTATGGTCAGGAAGGCTTCCTAGGACACTTGGGTTTAATCCCATCGCTCTTGTTTCTGTCACCAGGGAAATCTATGAGTGGAATCGTAGAGAAACTTGACTGAGCTGTGTTGTTAAGTATACAATATAATCTTGTGTAACTCTGCTCACTGTGCTGCCTGTTTGTTTTTGGGGGTATTAGTCCAAGTCTGCAGGAAATGTACCGATTGAAATTTGTAAAGTGAGTTGTGGCCTCTGGGGGAGGAGCTGCCCCTTCTTACTTCATTTTGATGGAGGTGCCCCTTCTTGCTTCATTTCTCCCAGAGGTGAGGGCAAGTCTGGAAGGAAAGCAATCACTGTGTACTGTTTGGTAAGGGGGTGGGTTTCTGGGGAGAGCAGGTTGTTTGTTCCAGTAGCTACAGGGTTTACTATGTGTTGTGTGTGGTAGATGCATATTCACCAGTCAGTTGAAATACACTTTTCTTTAGTAAAAGGTAATTGCATCTGGAGTTTTCTCTGACAGAGAGGTTTGAAGATTGGAAACAGAGGCAGCCAGCGTCAGTTTGGATTCTTCTGGTTCCCAGTGGTTCAGCAATCCTTGCACCCTGGGCTTTATAACTCACTCAGTGCTTTTATGGGTAGACGAATCAAAAGAAAGGCTGTGCCTCTGAGTTTTGCTTTTTCTGGTTGGTCTTGGAGAACTGGGCCTTGAAGGGGAGGCATGACCTTGATAACCTTAGGACCGGTGGGTGACTTTGTTGTGACATCGTAGCTGGTGGCTGATATGAAGGTCTGTCTGTTCTCCCTTCCCAGGGTTGGGACAGAGGGAAGACTGCTCTGGGGCCTGTCATGGGAAAGGGGAGACCTAAAGGACTAGGCAAGGAGTGGTTCGGTATCCCCTTGTGCCAGTCTGCAGAGCCCACACGAGGGTGTGCGTGTGGTGCCCCTGGATGAGAGAGTCAGAGGCACAAAGACACCATGCAGGGGCAGGGGCTGGCATGGCTGGAAGGGGTGGCAAGATGCCTAAAGAAAGAAGGAAACTCGAGGTGATGCTAGGTGGGCCCACTGGTCTGGCCTGAAGTGACCTAAAGTTGGAAAGAGATCAGTGTGGGGGTACAAATGAATTGGAATCTGGTCCTGCAGTCTCAGGGCAGTGCCTGTCACCCTAGAGTTCATTGCCTGTGCTTAGTGATGCCTCTCTGGTGGGCGTATCCATCGGTAGCAAGGATGAAATGCCACAGGGATGTGTTTCATGTCCTTGAGACCCTGGATTTCTGCCACTACGTGGGACAGGATGGGCGCAGGAGGCTCGTATGCTGAGCTGCCGGCCTGAGACCAGCAACTCAGCTAGCCCTGACTGGCTCAGAACCCATCTGTGGGAGTGACTCCTTCCTTGTCCAGCAAGGTTGGCTCTGTTGTTAAAAGCTGACTTAAGTAAAACACTACAAGTAGAAGCAGAAGCTGCTGCAGAAGGTGGGGTGCTGTGGCTCCAGAGAGGATGCATCAGGACCCTGCAGTTGCTTGCAGGATACAGTCTACCTTGGTGTTTAAATTCTTTCTTTCTTCACCTCTGTCTCTCTCTCTCTCTCCCTCTTTCCTACCACCTGGCCAGATGGTTATACTAGGCACTGGGGAAGCAACAGTGCACTAACAGCGTAGTCTGATGGAGAGACAGGCAAGTCAAATGGGTAACTAGATGTGCTCTCTTCTCAGATAGGGCAGCAGGGCGCATTATGGGGATCAGAGTCTTTCTCTTCCTGCTGCCTGCACCTCCTTTGCCTCAGGCCCCACCTACACCGCTATTTCTTCTAGTCCTCCCTCGTCAGGATGAGGGAAGGTAATTTTCCTGCCTCAGCTGCGCTGACTTTTCTGGGTTGTGTGTGCATTGTGCCTGTGTTTTTCCACCTTTGATCGCTGTTCTGCTGACAGATAATTTAGCAGTCACATCCCAAGGTGGAAGCATGGAGTTAATGTTAAAATTAGTTGTGTTTTTTTTTTACTCTTTAAACTTCAGTGGGTGATGAGGCAGAGAAAGAGGCAGAAGGGTGAAGGGGAGCCATAAATTCTGTGACTGGTGTAGTTGTTCTCCCAGCAGCCGGGAAGCCTCTGATGTCTCCACAGCACTTTCATTAACATTTAAATTAAGGGTTTGTTTTCCAGTCTGTTTTATAGGCAGGGACCTTTCATGGCTTGTCACATGCAGCTCTCCCCACTGCCCCCACCCCTCAAGTGTGTAATTGTAGCCACTGCTTCATCCTAACTCTGGGTTGCAGCTGGAGTTCAAAGGGAACTCCTGGAGATGGAGCTCTGGAGGCACAAGGTGTAAGAGTCAGGATGTGGGTGTCCCTCCTTAAGGGAAGGCGCCCTGCAGCAGGTGCTCTTTCCCACTCCCTCTGCTCTGCCGGGGCCACACTTCGATCTGACTCTGACCTTCCCCACCCTTCCTTCCCTGAGGTGGTCCAGCAGGTGGAAAAGGGGCCTCCATCCAGTGGTTTCTCCTTTATCACGAGTCAGGGCCTGGGACAGATTGTTTTAAGATACAGGTCTTTGTGCTTATCTTTTTGGTTTTGAGCCGCAAGAATATTTCTTCGTATTCTATTCAGACTTACAGAAGCAACAACATGAAAATATAAAAGCATTACCATCTGAGAAGAATTTACAGTATAAAAGGGTTCTAAGTTCCTAAAGAGTGCAAGCTGGCAGATATGTGCACACTTACTTGGTGCCACCTTGGAGTGCACACGTTTGAAATAGCTTACTGATTTTGAGAGATCATTCTCTGAGGTCTTGGGATCCAGAGGAGGCTCTCCAGTACCTGCCATGGTAAATTTACTCCAAGCTTCCTTTCACACAGGCATATCTGACATCATTTGGGGATGTTTTGAAAGACATCCTTGCTCTGGTCTTTCTCCTTCCCATCAGCATCTTGTTGAACTCTTGGTGATGAGGATGTGTACGAAACACATGCACAGGCTTGCGGCAGTTCCCAACCTCTGAGGGTTTCATTCCCTCACTGCAAGGCTTGAGCTAGATTTCTTCTCTAGGTGGTAATGAGAGGGCGCTCTGGCCTGCCTATTTGCTAAGAGGTGGTGAATTTTCTTCCTCGTGGAGCCTTGACTTTACTACTTAAGTTACCACATCTTTCCTCCTTCATTGATCCGCTCAGATCATCTGTGACTTATATGAAGGATTGAAGATGGCTGAGTGGCTTGCCCTCCTGTTCCAGGTACTCAACAGGTGGACACCCTCATGCCCTGGAGTCCTGCCCAAGAGGACCGAGGGAGGTGCCGGGGCAACCCCTGTGCAGGTGCTGCTGGGTTCAGATTGCAGGCTGGTTTCCAGGCCCCTCCTGGTGGTGATTAATCTGGGACACGGGCTGGCAGAGGCCCAGCCGGGGCAGCTTTGGTCCCTCACTGTGAAGACCTTTGGCTCAGAGACTGAACTGATCTCTGTAGCTGTTTCGGCTTGAGTTTGATCTGTCAAGGCTAAAGAGGAACCTGATGGCGGGGCGGAAACTTCTAGCCCTGTCTGACTTACGGCACTGATCCGTTCCAGTAGCCTTGTCATGATAGTACTCCTATATTTAAGAGGATTTTCCCACCTGTTAGTTGTAACACTCAGATCAGCCAAAAGGGATCTTTATGAAGTATCTGTGCTTTTAGTTTCTTGAGCTCATGGAGTGTTCTCTTGTAAGTAGACTGTTGGTGGAGCGTTTGTGTAGGACCCGAGTGAAAAAGGCAATGACAGAGATATTGCTAGGTCGCCAACATGTATGTCAGTGTGCTGGGGAGTCATGTCGGGTGCAAGGATCACCCCATCCTCCTGCAGTTAGGTTGCTCTCAGGCCATTTGGAGCAGATTTCACTGTATTAGTTTGGAGTTAAGTCTTCGGTTCCTTGTTTTCCTTTCATTTTAAACCAATTTTTTGGAAAATATGTTCCTTCTACCCCATCTTTCCATCTACCAGAGTCTTGGCCCTTGGGGCTCCAGGTTCAGTCTGTAGTACCAGTTGTACTTCTTCCTTTCTCTGATTTCAGGACAAGGGACTCAGTTGCACATGGCCCTACTTGGTCATGGGCTTAAGGCCCAGAAACAGAAATTCTCTGACAAATGACAATTTGCCTGTTTCAATGAATCTCGGTGAGTTGCATTGTTAGAGTAGTTTCATTTAGGGAGTTAGGAGCTTGAGGATCCAAGAGTTGGAACATTTTCCTCATGCCATGAAGAAAGAGGATAGATATCCTTGTATACCACCGTCAGTGGAATATGTTGGCACTAGTGGAATATGTTGGTCTAGGGAAGTGGCCACAAAGATGCTGTAAATCACAGAGGTCTGTCATTCTGAATTTTGCTATGCTGACTAAAGTTTCTGCATATGATGACATAAAGGATGCTTTCATGCCTCAGCAGGCCGACACTTGACTTGGCTCTTCAGACCAGTGCTGAAAGATCTCTGGCTATGTGGATCGATCATCTGCTAATCCGTGTGCCTCTCTAGCATTTTTTTAAATGAGACTCTCTTGAAGTTTCACATTGTGAGCTTCTGAGGGCAGGAGCTTTATTTCCTTTCTTGTATAAGAGTTTTGTACCCCTGCACTAAAAACAAGAAACTCCTATGCCGCTGGGGTGCCACATTAAACTGAGATCCTTGCCCCTCTTCCCAGCATGTTCTTGCTCTCCTTTCTGGCTAGAGCATTTTCGTAGGGATAGTTTGTGACTTGGTCTGTAGTGCCCCGTTAGAGAGGGGTGGCTCAGGCAAAAGGTGCTTGGGGGAGATGGGGGAGGAAAAAAGGGAGAAGGAGGGTTGCAGGGAGGGGGGAGCTGGGTACATGCATGCAGAAGCCATGGTAATTGCCAAAGGAATATTCGTCTAAAAGCTGCTGGCCCAGGAAATTGCTTTCT
>PVIJ01016124.1:0-33819 GCA_004024925.1 Scalopus aquaticus
TTTGCATTTCCTTGATTATAAGTGATGTTGAGCATTTTTTCATGTATCTGTTGGCCATCCGCTTTTCTTCTTTGGAGAAGTGCCTTTTGAGCTCTTCTGCCCATTTTTTGACTGGATTGTTGGCTTTGTTTTTGTTGAGTTGTGTGAGTTCCTTGTAAATTTTTGTTATTAGTCCTTTATCAGATGTATTGTGTGCAAAGGTCTTTTCCCAGTTGGTAGGGTGTCTGTTAGTTTTGGTTAATGTCTCTTTTGCTGTACAGAAGCTTTTTATTTTGATGTAATCCCATCTGTTTATCTTGTCTTTCACTTCCTTCGCTTTGAGGGATGAGACTATCAAGATTTTGCTGAGATGCATGTCATGTAGAGTTTTGCCTATATTTTCTTCTATACATTTTATGGTTTCAGGTCTTACATCCAGGTCCTTTATCCATTTTGAGTTGACTTTTGTGCAGGGTGTGAGGTAGTAGTCTAGTTTCATTTTTTTGCACACACATTGCTCTTTGTATGCAAACCCACACACAAATTGACAGTTAATTTATGATAAATGAGCCAAGAGTATGCAAAGAAGAAAGGAAAGTCTCTTCAACAAATAGCGTTGGGAAAACTGGAGAGCAATTTGCAAAAGAATGGAATTAATCCACTGTATTACACCATACAAAAAAATTAATTCAAAAATAGATCCAAAGCTTGACCATAAGACCTGAAACCATAAAATACTTGGAAGAAAATATAGACAATAAGCTTATCAACATCAGCCTTAGAGATGTCTTTGGAGATCAAATGGCAAAGGAAACAAATGCAAAAATAAATAAACAGGATTACATCAAATTTAAAATCTTCTGTACATAGCCAAAGATACACCACAAAATAAAGACACCTTTCTAAGTGGGAGACTATATTTGAAACCCACACATTTGACAAGGAATTAATATCTAAAATACATAAAGAACTCATACAACTCAAAAAGAAGAAAACAAGTAACCCAATTTAAAAATGGGCAGAAGATCTGAATTGATACTTTTTTAAAGAAAAAATAAATATGGTTAACAGGTACATGAGAAAAATGCTAATCAACACTTATTATTGGGGAAAAGCAGTTAAACAGCACAAAAGACTCCTAAAAGAGTGCCCACAGGTCTCAAACAGTATTCAAAGAGTGCTAAGGGACAGTGCTTGAAGTAAAGGACAGGTCGGCCTCCTGGGTGGCACAATGGGTTAAGCACAGCACTATGAAGCTATACAGAGCCACTGCAGCACGAGTTTGGTCCCAAGCCGGGGAGATTCCCATATAGCACACAGACCTCTCCTGCCTCATCCGCTGCTCCCCTCAGAAGTATACTTCAGTCAATCTGCCTGTTCTGCTCCCCACTCTGTCTCTGGGGAATCCTCTCGCCACTCTACACCTCTGGCCTACACCCCAGCTTGTATGCATAAATAAATAAATCTTAAAAAAAAAAAAGTAAAGGACAGGTCACTGTCAGTGGGTTCTTACTCATGCACACAATTGCAAGACCACTCAACTGCACTCAGACTCACGTTGAATAACAGGGTTTATTTAACAAACAGGTGATTGGGGAAAAGGAAGTTTTTGAGGCCACAAGTGGTGGCTATCTCACGCCAAATAGCGTCCACAATGCCCAGAAGTCCCAAACAAAGACTGCTCATGGAAGACAAGATGATAGTGGAGCAGCCACAGCAGCAGTTTAAAGGCTGGGCCAGACACTGAACATGACAGCAATGGACTCAATAGCACCAGGAAGCAGTGCTGCTTCCTGCTGCTTCCTACCAGGAAGCAGGCAGAGGCTGCTGTCAGCTTTTTAGATGCTGGGCTGAGCCTGATGGTGCTCATTGCAGAACTGGAAGCAGGTGCAGGGGTCAAGTCTCTGTGATGGTCTACAAAGATATGGAGGTATGGAGGTCTAGAAGTCTATGTAGTCTACGAAAGTTTACAAAGGCTACAAAGGCCTATGAAGGTCTGGTGAATTCCATGGAGTTTAATTGCTGGATGCATCTTTCTCTAAGAGGCTGGAAGCAGAATACTTTTCAGTGGTGGTCCTAGGAATGCTTTCTCTTCAGCAGTCAGGAGCAGAATAAACCCTTCTCTGTTTGGAGGCAAGGAGCAGACTGTCTCAACTGGCTCTTACTCTGCCTTATATCACCTTCAGGATTCCCCCACCCTACAAAATTGATTGGACCATTTTTAATCTTAGTCATCTGATTGGGTCATTTAGCACCAATCAGCTTATTATTCATTTTTCAATCCAAATAATTAACTAATGAAGTGGGCTTGAATCTGATTGGCCCATTTTGCTCAAGCCTGATTGGTTCATTTTGTTTGTATCTGATTGGTCCATTTTTGAGTCCTAGAACCAAATATAAAAAAAGGAAAAGCCTATCCCAGCCTATACTCAGGTCAGGGCAGGCTGATAGGCCTGTTGGCTCCAGGGAGCTATAGCTAAAGCTGGCTTTGCTGGGCTTAGGGGAAGGGATATGTCCACAGGAGATGGGTTGAGGTCTACATACCTCAGCCCCAACAAAGACACACTGCCCCATGGCATCCAGAGGCTGTGGGGATCCAGTTACAGAACCACAGTGTGATAACATATCACATTTGTGAAAATGCCTATAAGAAAAAGACCAAAAACAACAAATGTTGGCAAGAATGTGGAGAAAAAGGAACCCTCATGCTTGTTTGGTGGGAATACAAATTGGTGCAGTTACTTTAGAAAACAGCAAGGAAGATTCCTTGCAAAATTGAAAACAGGAATACCTTATGATCCAGAAATTTCACTTTTATCCAAAGAATATGAATCAAACATTAATTTGAAAAACTAGGGTTTTCATGACAAATTACCATAAACCTGAATGGCTTAAAACAACAGAAATTGATTATCTTATACTTCTGGAGGCTAGAAGTTTGAAATTAAAATTTTTTCAAAGTCATACATTCTCTAACAACTCTGGGGGTCGGGAGAGGGGCGAAGGGAGCCCTTCCTTTCCTCTTCCTAGATTTGGTATTTGAAATCCTTGGTATCCCTTGGCTCGTAGATACATCACTGTGATTTCTAACTCTATAATCATACTTCATTCTCTCATGTTTGTGTCCTAATTTCCTTCTTCTGATAAGGATACCAAACATGTGATAAGGGTCTCATCTTAATCCAGTATGCTGTCATGTAAATTTCAAATCTATAACCTTACTTGCAAATAAGGTCACAGTTACAAATAGGATATAATGGATAAGGAATTGATGTAGTGGAGAAGCAAAATTCAACCTCAATTATTATTTTACTTCTACAGATGACATAATCTAGTTTATATGAGAATATATTCCTACTGTGAATATGACTTGAACCCAACACTCAGTAAAATAATAGCCCTTATTGATTTTGCTAGAAAATTTACACCTTTTATAACCATTTCTGTTTGGTTGGTTTTTACTGTCTAGTTCTCTGGAATTTCTAAGTTCGAAACCCCTGGATACAATCTAGTTCTACAGATTTTTAAGGTGGTGATGCATATATCTGAAATGTCCTCCTTCTGTTTTTCTTAAATTTTAACTCTCAAAGAATACATTTTATTTCATATTTCTTAAAGAAATGTACCACATAATAATTGCCATAGACTGACCACATGCACTTTATGTTGCCTTTTTAGATGCATAATGGTTCAGTGGTAGACATTAATAAAGATGCAGATTTTACTAAATTTATTTCAAATTTCTTTTTTTTTAATATTTTTATTGTTATTTATGTCTTTTACATTTTGTATTCCCCTTGGGTAACCCACCACCAATTCACCCGTGATCCATCTCCATGGTCCCTTGTGTCCTTTTCTATTCCATTTTGTGCCCTTATCCTCCTCTCTCCCCACTCTCCAACCCCCCACCCCCCACCCCCGCTGAGTGTCTCTCTCCTATTTGGTTTCCCTATAGTCCTGTTATAAGTGAAACCATTCGATATTTTTCTTTTTCTTTCTGGCTTAGTTCACTGAGTATGAATCCCTCTAATTCCATCCATGTCGCTGCAAATTGCATGTGTTTATCTTCTTTCCATGATGAATACTATTCCATTGTGTATATGTACCACATCTTCTTGATCCAGTCATCTATTTTTGGACATCTGGGTTGCTTCCATACCTTTGCTATTGTGAACAGTGCCGCAATGAACATACGGGTGCATGTATCCTTTCGGATTAGTGATTTTGTGTCCTTTGGGTAAATTCCCAAAAGTGGTATTGCTGGGTCGAATGGGAGCTCCATGTTTAGCAGTTTGAGGAATCGCCATGCAGCTTTCCATAGTGGTTGGACCAGTTCACATTCCCACCAGCAGTGTAGAAGAGTTCCTTTTTCTCCACATCCTTTCCAGCATTTGTTGTTGCCCGTATTTTTAATGCGTGCCATCCCAAAGGTGTGAGGTGGTATCTCATAGCGATTTTGATTTGCATTTCCTTCATTATAAGTGATGTTGAGCATTTTTTCATGTATCTGTTGGCCATTTGCTTTTCTTCTTTGGAGCAGTGCCTTTTGAGCTCTTCTGCCCATTTTTTTTATTTATTTTTTTTTTTAAAGATTTATTTTTTATTTATACATACAAGTTGGGGTACAGGCCAGAGGCGTGGGTCGGCGAAAGGGTTCACCAGAGACAGAGCGGGGAGCAGAACAGGCAGATCAGAAATACACTGCTGAGGGGAGCAGCGGGCGAGGCAGGAGAGGTCTGCCGCACCATGTGGGATTCTCCCCGGCTGGGTGTCGAACTCGCGTCGCCGCTGCCAACAGCTCCACAGCGCAGCGCTTAACCGCTGCGCCACCGGGGAGGCCCTGCCCATTTTTTGACTTGGGTTATTGCCTTTGTTTTTGTTGAGTTGTGTGAGTTCCTTGTAAATTTTTGTTATCAGTCCTTTATCAGATGTATTGTGTACAAAGGTCTTTTCCCAGTTGGTAGGGTGTCAGTTAGTTTTGGTTAATGTCTCTTTTGTTGTACAGAAGCTTTTTATTTTGATGTAATCCTATCTGTTTATCTTATCTTTCACTTCCTTTGCTTTGAGGAATGTGTCTTTCAAGATTTTGCTGAGATGTATGTCATGTAGAGTTTTGCCTATATTTTCTTCTATACATTTTATGGTTTCAGGTCTTACATCCAGGTCTTTTATCCATTTTGAGTTGACTTTTGTGCAGGGTGTGAGGTAGTAGTCTAGCTTCATTTTCTTGCATGTGGCTTTCCAGTTTTCCCAGCACCATTTTTTGAATAGACTGTCCTTGTTCCACTGCATTTTCTTTGCTCCTTTGTCAAAGATTAGTTGTTCATAGATATGTGGCTTTAATTCTGGGTATTCTATTCGGTTCCATTGGTCTTTCTGTCTGTTTTTGTTCCAGTACCATGCTGTTTTAATTATTATGGCTCTGTAGTATAGTTTGAAATCACTCCTCCGTTTTCTTTCTTTTTAGTTAGTAGGGCTTTAGCTATGTGAGGTTTTTTGTGGTTCCATATGAATTTCATCAGTAGTCGATCTATTTCTTTGAAGAATGTCGTTGAGATTTTTATTGGAATAGCATTGAATCTGTAAATTGCTTTTGGTAGGATTGCCATTTTGATAATGTTAATCCTTCCAATCCATGAACTAGGGATGCCTTTCCATCTTGTGTCTTCTTCTATTTCTTTCAACAGAGTTTTGTAGTTTTCTTTGTATAAGTCCTTTATGTCTTTTGTTAGATTTATTCCCAGATATTTGATTTTTTTGGTTTCGATTTTGAAGGGGACGGATTTCTTAATTTCTTCTTCTTCAGATTGGGTGTTTGCATAGAGGAATGCTACTGACTTTTGTGCGTTGATTTTGTATCCTGCTACTTTACTGAACTGGTCTATTATTTTGAGTACTTTTTCTATAGAGTTTTTAGGGTTTTGTATATATATTATCATATCATCTGCAAAGAGAGACAGTTTGATTTCTTCCTTTCCTATTTGTTTTTTTTTTTTATCTTTTTGTGATTCTAATCCTTACCTAATTCCGTATTTCCTGGTCTTTCCTCTGTTGGTTTTGTCTTCATGGTTTCTTGTAGTAAGTTTTGGAGTGGGGGTTTGGTAGTGATGAATTTCTGTAGTTTCCGTTTGTCAGAGAAGGTCCATATTCTTTCTTCATAGAGGAAGGAGAGTTTTGCAGGGTAGAGTATTTTTGGTTGACATTTGTTGGCATGTAGTATATTACATATGTCTCTCCATTCTCTTCTTACCTTTAATGTTTCTTCAGAGAAATCTGATGTCAGCCTGATGGCTTTCCTTTGTAGGTTATTTGTTTCTTTGTCCTCGTCATTTTCAACATATTTTCCTTGTCTTGAATTCTCAATAGTTTTACTATCATATATCTTGCTGTTTTTTTCCTTTCATTGTAGTAATTTGGAGATCTTCTGGCTTCCTGTATGTCAATTTTTGTTACCTTTTTCATGTTTGGAAAGTTCTCTTCAATTATCTCCTTGAGAAGTTTCTCTGTTCCTTTGTCTCTCTCCTCTCCTTCTGGGATTCCTATGATTCTGATGTTTCCTTTTCTCATGGTGTCAGATAGTTCCTGAAGCTTTTCTTCATTCTTCTTCGTTTTTCTTTTTCCTTTTCTGTCTTGGTTCTTTCAGTATCTTTATCTTGCAGAGTGCTTAATTTTTCCATGTGTTTTAATCTACTTTTATGGCTCTCTACTAATGTTTGTAAATCCTCCATTTCCTTCATTTTCTTCTTTATGGATTCATTCTCGTTTTTCAGTTCTTCATTTATATTCCTCAGTTCTTTGTTCTTTTCATTTAATTCTATTATCTTTTTCATTATGGCAATTCTGAATTCTTTATCTGTTAGGCAGATGTAATCGTCTATGTCCATATTATTGGGTTCTGAAGACGGATTTTCTTTCTGTGGTGTATTTTTTTGAGGGTCATTTGTAATTTTTTTTCTTCCTGTTGTTGGCCTTCTGCTTTGCTCTGATCGTTGCATTCCCGTGCTGTTGGTGCCGGCAGGCATGGTTCTTGGTTCTACTTGCTGAGGAGTGTTTGTTGTTTCCTAGTGTCTGAGTTGCCTTGGCTGTGGCTGGGTATCTCCCGGATTTTCTTTTTTCTCTTTTGAATTTCTGTGTTTTGTGGTGTGTCTCCAATGTGTTTCCGGTTCCGGGTGGAATTAGGATAGAAAAAGGGGTGGTGGTTTGTAGTTTAAAAAAAAATATATGTGTGTGTGTGTGTGTGTGTGTGTGTGTGTGTGTGTGTGTGTGTTGTGTGTGTGTGTGTGTGTGTATAGTAATAATAAAAAAAATTAAAGTAGAAAAAAAATAAAAAAGGTATCGGGTAGATGTAAGCTTGGGGAGAGTTTTTTAGTCCTTTTGCTTTTAGGTTTTGGAGTTTCCGGGTAGGCCCCCTGCTAGGGTTCAACCCCCCTTTCCAGTGTCAGATGTTGCTGTTGTCCTACTGTCGCTGCTGTCGTTTTATAGTTGCTAGTAGTCTTTCTGTTCTTTCTCTCTCTGCTCCCTTTTTATTTTTCTTCTTCCCCCTCAGTGTTTGTCTGGGGGTTATCCCTGCCCCTGTGGTTATGTCTGGTGGGGAGGGGTCGAGAGTTCCTGATCTTAAGTTTCTTTTCTGCTGCTTGGGCCCCACTTCTCCACAAGGGGGTGCAGGGGTGGAGGCTGTGGGCAGCTGTTGGTGCCCACCTAGGTTCTGGGGGGCCACTGTGCAACCTCCTAGAAGTTGGGTGTGGGGCCACGACAGGGGGTGGGGGGAGCTCTATTTTCTCTTCTGTAGCCCTCCTGTGTGCCAAGATGCAGACACTTTGTGGAGGAGGGTGTGGGTGGAGACAGTTCCAGCAGGAGCCTGTATCCCGGGTCAGGTTACCTCCAGTCAGGTTAGAATTCTCTAACATCAGCTCTTGGTGTCAGGTTACAGAGTAGGGAGGAGATTGTTTGAGGTAGTCTCTGCAGTTTTTCTGGCAAGACCAGTTTCTTAGACCTATATATCACCTAGCAACCAGTGAGGGATTAGGACCCCATGGGGTGCTGGCGGGTTGTCTTCCCTACTAAGATGTTACCTAGCCCCAGGTTGGGGATGGAAAGCAGTGACCCTCTAACTTTCCTGTACTTCAGAGCTGCCACGCAGGGAGGAGAGGGGCCTCTTGGGGTGGGGGAGTGGGGGTCGCGCTCCCGTTAGTTGGCCAGAGCCCTCCGACCCCACCGCAGTTTCTAACCTTGTATTCAGTGGTGCTCCGTAAAGCTGGTTTGTCCGCCTCTCCTTTCTTTTGTTCCTCCGTGTGGGGTTCGGTGTCTTTTCTCTTCTTTTTACTCCGACTTTTCGGTTTATCTTTAAATCTAAAGCACCCACAGGGATGATTGTATTGTGTAGGGCATTCAGTTATCCTGAGATTGGCTCTCAAAATTAGGGATTTTTCTGTCCATAAATCTATATTTTGTGGGAGAGCCTAATCCTAGTGTCTGTTCGCCGCCATGTTTTGGGGGCATCAATTTATTTCAAATTTCTAACAAACTACTAACCATTAAAATAATCTGAAAATAGACTGAGGACCATTCTGAACTGAGAAAAGTCTGCCCTATAAGTGTTTATTCAGAGAATCAATAGAACTGTGTCAAAGACTACAAATTTGAGTGAATAATGACCAGCACATAGTAATATGTTCAATAAATTTTAGTTGAAACCATGGTAGAGAGAAGGTTCCTCTGCAATCTCATCTAAATCTAGGGTCTCTATAAAAACATCATTTATAGTCCCAACATTTTAAGTACTCAGTTTTTTTAATATAATTATTGTTACTACTGATAAATAGTAGCAGCCAACCATTGAAAACTTTTATTTCTAAGACTTTACACTAAGTGCCCTGGTGTTAACTCACACAAACACCTACATGAGGTGAATATTATTATTTGATAATGGTAAGGAAAATACACTGACCCTGCTGATTTGCACTTGCATGATCACAAAGCTAAAAAGATATAAATTCAAGATTCAATCCAAATCTGACTGGTTCTAAAATCATACTTTCCGACCATTATGTCACTTAAATGAACAAAATAGCTTTTTTTTTTAAAGTCACAGTGTCCTTTATTTTTTTTTTCTTGTTCTCATTTGTCTGTTTTTTTTTAATTTAATTTATATCCTTTACATTATTGTGTATCCCCCATAGGTTTCCCACCACCAATTCACCCATGAACCCTCACCATAGTCCCTTGTGCTCTTTTCTCCCCTATTTTGGTCGCTCTTCCTCCCCCTTCCCTGTAGAATGTCTCTTATTTGTGGTTGCCTGATAGTTTTTGCTTTTGTTTATTTTTTATGTGCTATTTTCTCCATCTGATATCTCATTTGGCTCTTTCATATTCCTCCTATAAATGATACCATTCAATATTTTTCTTTTTCCATCTGGCTTATTTTGCTGAGCATGAGCCGTTCTAGCTCCATCCATGTCACGGAGAATTGCATTAGTTTATCATTTTTGATTGCTGAATAGTACTCCATTGTATACATGTACCACATCTTCTTGATCCAGTCATCAATTTTGGGGCATTTGGGTTGTTTCCATGTTTTAGCTATAGTAAATAGTGTTGCAATAAACATAAGTGTTCATGTACCCTTTTTGGATTACTGTTTTTGTGTCCTTTGGGCATATTCCTAGGAGTGGAATTGCTGGGTAGTATGGAAGCTCCATTTTTAGTTGTTAGAGAAACCACCAAACAGTTTTCCATAGAGGTTGGACCAGTTTGCATTCCCACCAACAGGGTAGGAATGTTCCTTTTTCTCCATATCCTCACCAACATTTGTTGTTTTCTGTTTTTTTAATGTGTGCCATTCTTGTTGGTGTAAGGTGGTATCTCATTGTGGTTTTTATTTGCATTTTCCTGATCATGAGGGATGTTGAACATTTTTTCATATGCCTGTTTCCACAATATGGCTGTTTAACTTTCAAAGACTCTACTAAATGAATAATCATATTCATGTAAGGCAGAAATATATTTCCTAGTTGAAACAAGGAGGTACTACTGCATTTCCTTGGTAAGGTCTCAAGAAGTAAAGAGGCTAGATGAGCTAGACCCAAGGAGATTTTACCTTTGCTGGAGTTCTTTCTTATGAACAAAAGCAGAGAGAAACCCCAGTGAGGCTTCCAGCAATCATTTTAATTGGAGTTGGGGACTATGCACCAGAGATCTCTGCTAAAAGAACTGCAGACTATGAAATTTCTGAAGTGTACATCTTGCTAACCCCTCTATTCCAAACTGATTAGTTAAAAGCCCATAAAAAGATAAAGCACATTGAATTGATTTCTCTTCAGGCTCAATATAGAAAAAGGGAGTTACTCTTTTAACTACTAGACCTAAATAAAGAAGCCCTTAAATGGCAGTTTGCAGTGGAAGCATAGAAAGAAAGATATTTTCTTACAATAAATTGGAGACAAAAATAAAAAAGAAAGAAAGAAAGCTAAGTGGTCAAACCCTGTAGGGGGAAAATGAAGAACTTGGGTGACTGGGTGCTGGTTGCAGCCTATCTCTATAAGCAGAAGAATATTTCACTATCTCCCCAAGTCAGTCAAAGATCACTGACCACACAGGATGGACACAGAGATGTACTATTCAAGTGACTCTCAGAGTTCCTAGGCCAGATCATCATTACCTCAGAATTTATTTGATATACAAATACTGTAACCCCTTTCCTGAGGCATTGACTCAAAAACTCTGGAGATGTGACCCAGCAATCTGTATTTTAACAAGCCAAGTGGTTCTGCTAAACAGTAAAGTTTTCAAACCATTGCACTAGAGAATAGAGTTTGGCTCATTACAGCATTTCATCTCAAGAGGTACTATTCCCCTTATACAAGATAAAGACAAAAACAACTTGATTAGAAAGTATCTGTGCCAGGAAAATTAGAGAGAAAATGATTCATTTATTCAATATTCACCAAAAGAAAATGTCACAAAAGAAACAAGGCAAATAACCCACTGAATGATTATGAATCACTCTCAATAGCATCTATCTTCTATGTGCACCACTGTACAATCCACATTTGTTTGCTGACAGTTTTACTTGTTAACCAAAACCAAGAATACTTACTATAAATGATTTAAAAATAGGGCTTACAATTAGTGAAACTTATCATATCAGTTAGCAATAAATTTGGCTGAAAACAACATATGCCTAAGATAAACATATATTATTCATTCCAGTCAAGCACTTTAAAGAAAAAACTAAAATTTACGAAAAAAAAAAAATCCAGACTCTGGTTACCAATGGCACTGATGTCCAAAAATGAAAGGTTTATTATTTAAATATACTCATAAACTCATTTAAAATGTGATAAATCCTACTCGCCTTAATATGATGGTATGTTTGTATACTCTAATGAGTTGTGACAATGAAAAAATAATATACATCATATCCCTAAACCCATCTGAATCTGTTTTGTTTCCCAGATTTCAGTATATGAATTTTCAAATTTATATTTCTCATAACAAATAATCAACGTCCTTTTATGTTCATGCTGAATCTACTTTCATTCATTTTCTTTGCTTCAGAAAATAGGAAGACATGCTTTTGAGCAAAGCTTTTTACTGAAGAAAAAAAAAGTCCCCTCATCATTGATAGAAAACAATCTTAATTTTTTAATAATCTTAATAATGGCATGAAGAAAGAAGAAAGGTAGCTAAGTCACAGATAAAAGCAGACTCCAGGCTGCAGAATGTTACACAAATGTCAGCCATGCTGGGGTGAAGCCAAAACTCGTCAGTGCATATGACTGGAAACAGAAGTCACTCGGGGTCCACAGAGAAAGGAAAGTGGAGCAGTGGTGGGGAGCTATCTGCCATAGCTGTGGTAGGTGGCGCAGCAGGCTGTTCTCATCTTCAAATAATTAGGATGTTCCTTTATTAAAACAATGATAGCCCATAGAAGGTTCTGATGTTAGTAGGGGATGAGTGGGGGGCAGCAGAACAGCAAATTGTTTCAATTTAGTTCATACAGTTCTCTTTCCAACCTTACCGTATTCAGAAACACCTAATTATATCACCATATGCTTTGAAAAGAACATTTTTTCACTGCATCTAAAACAAGCATATGGTGAAATATTTTTCAGTGTTATCTCCTAAACAGAGTGAAGAAGAGTAGATGTAGTATATAATACTTCTAACATATAAGGAGCTTGAAAATCTTAGAAATATAACGTCAGAATAGATGGATTAATGATTTTCTTGACATATTTTTGCGTGTTTGATTAATTAATTGGTGTCTTGAGACTATGTCATTTTATATCAAGATTTGAATGTACATGGGTTAATTTAGTAATGCATAGCATTTTAATTGGATTTGAAATTGGGCTATATGTCTCTAAGGATCTTAACTGGTCAGGGTAGTCAAAAGTATTAATTAATGTACTTCAGAATATTAACTTATCTTCTGAATGCCTTATGGTCTTCATGAGTTCATAGTTTCTTAAAAGTTTTCATCTCAGCACTAACTAGTGCCCATACATTTGGGTATTATAAAACATTAGTCAACTGCAAAATTATGAAAGAAAAGGCTTTAAAAATTTATCAGAAGCCTTCTGTTACTGATTTTTAAATGAACTTACTAAAAAATGTACTGATAATATCTAGGGAAAAATTCAACTGTGTTTCCTGAATACCTAGACCTACTTTCTATCAAAAGAATACATAGGCCTGTGTTATCAAACTGAATCATTTAAACAATGATTTTCATCAGTCTGTTTTAAAAATATGTGTGTCAAAATATGCATCTAGGTTGGCAGTCAAAAAACATAAGAATTAGATGTAGCTCTTCCATTCACTGATTTTGCAGCCCAAGCCAAGATGACCTATCATTTATGTTAGGCTAACCTGCTGTTACCTGTGAAAGGATGCTGCATTCTGACAATGCTATGGCTTATTGAAGTCTGCATCTATGAAGCTTGCAGAATGAAAAGATTATGTCTACTTGCTAGCTTTGTTGTGCTCTTTTAAGATGCCTACCAGTCAAAATCATCAAATGCAAGATTTAGCACACCCTGCAGTTTACAGCAGGAAGATTTGGAGAAATTTTGTAACAATTTTAGGCCTAACAGTAAGCAGAAGCCAGTTCTATAGTGCTCCAAGGACCAGCAGTGGAACCCAACATATTCCCAGAAATACCATCAGATAAGGAAAATGGTTGAGGAAATACCGTCCAGGTAACATGCAATGGATTCTGAAAGATTCCCTTCCCATCAAATGTCCTGCTCCATGAGAAAACAAAATCTACTCCTTTAGGCACAACGCCCACTATTTTATTTTCTTACTTTGTCTGTGTGAGTAAAGACTCTGGAATACTATCAAGAACCAGAGGAAGGCAAAACCTCACTGAGTATTTAATGTGGCCTACAAGGCACTGCATGATCTGGCCACCTGTCTACCTCTGACTCCACCTACCTTGGCTAGCAGTGGGACTTACCCTTACCCTCCCTGCTGCAGTTAAAGTGGCCATCTTGCCTCTGGCCAAGACCTTGACATCTACAGCTTCCTCTGGAAGGCTCCACTTTGCATGCTCCCTAAGTCCACACGCAGTATTGATCCAGCAACTCATTCGGAGCTCCTTCTCGAGAAACATTCCATGACTCTCATTCTAGATCAGGTTTATTTATAATCAACTCTAAAAGATTGTGATCCTTATCTACATTTGTAATTAAGCATTCACTGATGGAACTATTTCAATATCTATCTCACCAACTCAATGATAACATCCATGATAGTATGTATTTTGAGCATTTTACTCACCAGTTCTATCATTCAAGTTCTTAGTTGCAAGGACTGGAAATCACTACTGATTGATTTATAAGACAGTATTGATAGAAGTTAAAATCCTATGTCCTGACTTGAATGTAAGGCCTGAAAACATAAAATATATAGAACATATATAGAAGAAAGCATAGGCAAAACATTCCATGACATAAACCTCAGAAACATCTTTGAGGACTCATCTCTACAAGCAATGGGGAAAAAGAAAAAGATAAACAGCTTGGACTACATCAAACTAAAAAGTTTCTGTACAGCAAAAGAGACAGCAACAAAACAAAAAGGAATCCTACTGAATGGGAGAAAATATTTGCACACCATCCAACTGATATTAAAGATCTACAAAGAGCTTACACAACTCAACAAAAACAAAGCAAACAACCCAATCCAAAAATGGGCAGAAGAGTTAAAAAAGACACTTCTCTAAATAAAACACAGAAATGGCCAAGAGGCATATGAAAAAATGTTCAACATCATTTATATTATCAGGGAAATGTAAATCAAAACCATAGTTGGATACCACCTCACACCAATAAGAATGACACGTATTTTAAAAAACAATAAGTAATGATAAATGCTGGTGAGGATGTGGAGAAAAAGGAACTCTATTATACTGCTAGTGGAAATGTAACCTGGTCCAGCCACTATGTAAAGCTATGTGGAGGTTCCTCAAAACACTAAAAATGGAGCTACCATATGATCCAGTGATTCCACTATTAGGAATCAACCCAGAGGACACAAAAACACTAATTTTAAAAGAAACCTGCACTCCTATGCTTATTGGAGCACTATTTACAGTAGCTAAGATTTGGAAACAACCTAAATGCCCCAAAACAGAGAAATGGATCAAGATGTGGTATATATAGACAAAGGAATACTACTCAGAGATCAAAAACGATAAATGCATGCCATTTGCAGCAATGTAGATGGAGCTGCAAATAAATAAAATAAATCAGAAGAAAAAGCTACATATTGTATGATTTCACTTATATGTGGAATACAGAGAAACTGAACAAAGAGTCAGGAAAAAGACAAAACTTGCAAGTTGACTATAGCTCTAAGTCATACAGCAGGGGAGCAGGATGGAGAGGGATCAAAACAGGACAGGGAAGAGTTCAAGGGACAGTGGAGATGGGTCAAACACACTTTGGTGGTAGGAGATGATACCTGAGGGGAGAAGTCAAATACTGTCCAAAAATTAACAATGCAAGAAAATAAATTAAAAATAAACCTATGTCCTGACTCTGCCACTTATTACCCATGTGATCTTGGACACACCTTCCTGTGCCTCAACTTTCATCTGTAAAATGGGAATAATAGGGCCTTCCCCGGTGGCACAGCAGTTAAGTGCTGCACTGTGGAGCTGTTGGCAGTGGCGACACGAGTTCGACGCCCGGCCAGGGAGAATCCCACATGGTGCAGCAGACCTCTCCTGCCTCGCCCGCTGCTCCCCTCAGCAGTGAATTTCTGATCTGCCTGTTCTGCTACCCGCTCTGTCTCTGGTGAACCCGCTCGCCGCCCCATGCCTCTGGCCTGTACCCCAGCTTGTATGTATAAATAAAAAAAAAAAAATCTTAAAAAAAATAATAAAATAAAATAAAATGGGAATAATAAGAGGATCTACCTATTAGAAATATAGTGAGGATAAAATGAGTTTACCCAAATTAAGTATTTAGTAAGGACAGAACAAACAAATATTAAACATCCAGTAAATTTTTAACTATTGTTACTTAAGCAGAAAATAAATTTATTGATATTTATTTTAAAGATTTTTTTTAAAGATTTATTTATTTATGCATACAAGAACTGGGGTGTAGGCCAGAGGTGTGGGGGCGGGGGTGGTAAGAGGATTCACCAGAGACAGAGTGGGGAACAGAACAGGCAGATCTACTGAAATACACGGTTGAGGGGAGCAACGGGAGAGGCAGGAGAGGTCTGCTGCGCCATGTGGTAAGCTCCCTGGCCGGGGATCGAACACGTGCTGCATTGGCTGCAGATAGCTTCACAGTGTTGAGACTTAACCCCTTGTGCCACCAGGGAGACCCAAGATTATTAATATTATAATAATGAAATGTTATTAAAAGGTCATTGGATAATGGGCCTCCCTGGTGGTGCAATGGGTTAAGCGCAGCACTATGAAGCTATCCAGAGCCACTGCAGCACGAGTTCGATACCCAATTAGGGAGATTTCCACATGGTGCAGCAGACTTCTCCTGCCTCGCCCGCTGCTCCCCTCAGCGGTATATTTCAGTCGATCTGCCTGTTCTACTCCCCACTCTGTCTCTGGTGAATCCTCTCACCACCCCACACCTCTGGCCTACACCCCAGCTTGTATGCATAAATAAATAAATCTTAAAAACAAAAGGTTAGTGGATAATAATTTATGGTCCTGGAAAAGGGAAAACAGTAGAGATAGAAACAGGGAGGTAGATTAGCAGTGACTAGAAAGCATGAGAGAATTTGAGGCATGATGAAAGTGTCCTATATCATGGCTGTGATGGAAGGAAGGTACATGACTTAAGACACTGTCAAAATCCATGCACCTATCTACCACAAACAATGAATTTATTGTATGTAAATTTTTTAAAAAAAGTATTAATCACTGTAATGTTAGAGAACTGGGCCTCAATACTGATGAGGAATAAAGAAGGCCCATGATTATCTAGGACCACACCCAAATCAGTTCCATGGGCACAAAGCATTACTGCTGCTGGATGCATAGAATGTGTGACGCTGACATTAGGATTCACTGGCCCTGCCAACTCTCGCTGCTTGTGGGGACGAGACATTGACATGCCAAGGCAAACATCTGGCAGCAGAGAGGATTTTCTGTCCCTATTTCTTGGACTATTATCTACCAACTCGAAAGGTTGGAGTAGATCATGTACACATATCTTAGCTGCAAGAGAGGATGGATAAATGAGTTTCTATTTTAGCTTTATAATTATAGGCAAATATGGTCTCCAATCAACATCATTAAGGTAGAAAATTATCCTGAACACAGAGTTGGGTTTGGATACTGGGAATCAAAAAGTAAAAACTAATTCAAAATGAACATGTCAGTGATAGTCTTCAATGAACACTTCTTAAATAATTTACAGCAGAGAGCTGAAATTAGACCTTGTAGAAAAGGGGTTCGTATTAACAAATAACTTTAAGGGTAGCTAGTTACTCTTATTACTTCAATTTAAATATAAACTAACATTTAACAAGCAGCAGTATGTTATAGTGCATTGGGAACTGAACCAGACTATCATGGATTTTGAATTCTTGGACAAATGCCTTGACTCCTTTAAGGCTTTACTCCCATGTCTATCAAACAAATACTACACAGATTTGTTGTAAAAGTGAGATGAAGGGAAAACTATGAAAGAGGTTTAAAAACTCTAAGATCCTATATACATATGAGTTGCAGAATAATATGACACATAAATTATTTAAATCTCAATGTCCTGAAATAGTAAGGTCTCCAAGAAATGTTCACTGGAGCACAAATTGCTACGATTCTGCTTCATGTTTCTGTGTCAGTCCATGGGAGAGGGCATATTTCCCAGTTACTTTTCTACCTCCTATGAGTGGAGGAATTGCTAATGTCATTCATTATGCTCATTCTTGCACCAAATTCTACTAGTAGCAGTTCTACTATTCTTAAAGGGAAGAATAGGTGCACCAATTCTCTATGACTTTCAGTTCCTATGCTGTCAGTTCACAGAGCAGAGCCTGGCCTCAGAGGCCACCCAGAAATGCTCATTAACAGGCTGGCTAGGTAACAAGAGCTAGTAGAAAGCCGGGAGCAAGAAGCCTTAGATTTCTAGGCCTCTTCCTCATGAACCATTGCCAGCTCAAGGAAACTTTCCTTCTAAGGATATGGAGCTCAGTTATCTTATTTCCAAAGTCATTATTTATATTTTACCTCCCACTACTACCATCATCATTGGGATATTGTTTCTTAGTCAAAAGTCCTGGAAAGAAGGTGGTTCAGTAGTAGGAATAAGTGTCAAAATTCTACCCAAAATAGCACATTTTTAATGGAAGAAATAAAAACTTTAGAAAAATATTTATATTAAGTTCTATTTTTGCCAAAATAAAAATGTCCCAAATTCCTTGTATGTTCTTATATGATAATATGTGTGTGTATGTATATTTTTAAGTCAGAAAGGATGCAGACCAAACTCTAACAATGCCTGCCACTGAGAGGAAAGTGAGATAAAGGGAGTAGAGAAGGAAATGTGAAAAGAGATATTGACATTTTCCTCTAAGTAGTTTTCTATGTTGTTTGAATTTTGATAATGAGCAAGTATTTACATATTATATGATAAGGTTTACTAACTTTTAATACATAAAAAAGTAACTTGCTAATAGTCAGAACTCTGAGGAGCAACAAAATCATGCCAAAAATTTCCTTAAGCAAATGGATGTCTTGTCTAAAGCAAAACTCTTCCCTCCAATAAAAAAAAATCTATAAAACTATGATAATCTATTTAAAATGCATTAAAATAATAAAATATAATACAAAATCATTCCTATTTTAAATTTCTCAGTTAGGATAATTTATTTTTCACCTGTAGAACTTTCTGACAAATGGACTATTAAACAATAGGTGTTTCAAGGGATGAATGAATTCTCTAAAAACAAAAGAGAAGGTGTAGTTTGACAAAGCAGACACAAATTGATATTTGTCTTCCTCTAGCTATATACAAAGTTAGACATATAGTACACATAAATACTAGTGTGTGGTATATGCATGTGTATTAATATAATTCACACATAATAAATATGACTGAGCTTCCTGAAAGCAAGAACCATGATTTATCTATCTTTATATCAGGATACCCAGCACAAGAACCTGACACAATGTGGTCAACACAAATGTTCTCAACTATTAACAGTATCTTATTGACTGAAGACTAGGATGTTGTCATTTAGCCTACAACAGCTTACAGGCAGGTATTGGGGCCTAAATCGTGTTTCCCCAAAATTCATAGTTCCCAGTACCTCAGAGTGTGACTATTTGGGGAGTTAGGATTTTTAAAGTGGTAATTAAGATAAAATGAAGTTTTATAGGTGGGCCTAATCCAATATGACTGCTGTCCTTTTAAAAAGAGATTGAAATACAGACACACAAAGAAAGACCAAATTAAGACAGTGAAGGAAGATGGTCTTCTGTTACCCAAGGAGATTTCCAGCCTCCAGAATTACGAGGAAACTTAATTTGTTTTTCCTCCCACCCAGTAGTTAAAGTAGCCCTATAGCAGCACTAGCAATCAAAACAGTAGATAAATTATTTGACCCTACTGCCTCATTCTTTTGAAATTTACCTACATTTTGGGAGTATGCCCCAAAGGACTTGTAATGGATATCTGTAATTAATCATACCCTCCATCCCTTTTGCCTTATATTGGAAACAAGCCTTGCCCTTTCTAAGGACTTCTATTCCCTAGAGTACTGATGAGTCTGACAAATAAAGGGCAAGCACACAATTAAAACTGTGACATCCTTATCTTCCTTTCCACTGCAATTACCCATGGGAGACTTCTGGCCCAGGCCTGCAGGATTTGAAGGCTGAGTAGATACACACAGGATAGAAAGAATGTGGAACCAAGGCATTTCAATTCTAGTGACCTAAAGAGATTCTCCGTCAGTTATCAACATAAAGATCTGTGTAGTCACCCTGGTTATGGACCTTTCCAAAGCCTTGAACTTTCAACTCTTTCTCTGCTTCTGAACCAATTCATGACCTTTTCTAGCCTATGTACACTATGTCTTTGTTCCTTGAAGGCCAAAAATACCTCAGTGATAAATCTATTATTTTATATAACCAGTTCCTCCCATAATAGTCTCCTAAATGAGTTCACTGTATATTCTTAGACCCCTTAAAATAAAAAAATGTGAAAATGCCTGGCAAAATAAAACTCCCAAGAACCTGTCCAATGTAATAGACCACAATACCACTTCATACACAAAAAAGGTGAAAGAACAGGCTTTCGCAACACATCAAACATAACTTACTAAGAAAATTGGGAGCTAGAGAAAGCAGAACATGAAAATTTGAATTGCAGGAGTATAGAATTTGCTCCATAACCAGGCTGGAGGCTATACCTGCAGTGCACTATGACACCCAACTAACAAAGATCGAGAGAGTGACTGAGCACAGGAGTTTGCAGTGACAATGATGCCTACTAAACTCTCACACACCAAAACCAGATGGTTTCTATAGAGTCTACCTCATTACCAATGTGACTTAACATAGTGATTTGGTAAACGAATTTTAAAATCACTTCTGATAAGTGTTTCTTTTTTTCATCCTATTCCCATCCTCCTAGTGTTTCTTAATATCCCTACACAAGTAAAGAAGTTCCACTTGCCAACAGTGACTTCCCACAATGGAAATTATTTATCCTTACATGTATTATTTATATTACTAGCACTTTGTTGGTATAAAGTTTATTTTTAAAAATGTATCCTCACAATCCCCTTTCATTCACAATTTAAATATTGCCTAGAATAAAATAATACAATTAAACCTCTGAATTAAAAATAACATTTTTCTGCTGAAATTTTAAAACACCAATACAGCTTTCACTTACTTTTCCATCCTCTTTCAATATTAGAAATTAAATTTCATGAAGTCTTTTCTAATACCAGGAAGATTTTTACTTGAGGTTTCTGCTTTTCTTTACCCATCAAACAACTGCTATAATAGTTTTCAAAAACTTTATAAACCACAATCTAAATGAATTTGATCACTAGTGAAACTGGCATCATTCACACTACCAGTGTGTCACCTTAATTAGTAAGTATTAGGAATGACCTTGTATAGTCCAATGAAGTAAAACATCTCCTAAGGTAGGTTAACTAATGGGATTAGCAGTAAAGACTTATTGTCATGTCATATGCCTAAGGAAGTTTTCATGTGTCCTATTACCAGCTACAGTGTTAAAAGTTGTTTCACCCAACTACAAATCAAAAATCAGAATCTCTACTTCACTGTTCCCTCCTTCTATCTTTCCTTCCCCTCCCTTTCTCTCTTCCTCCCTCCATTCCATTCTATTCCCCTTCCTTCCTCCATCTCCCTCTCCCACACTTTCTTCCTCTCCCTCTCCCTCTCCCTCTCTCTCCCTTCCCATCTCTTCCTTTCCTCTGCCCTTTCCATGTCCCCCTTTTTCCTCTCTTCCTCCCTTCCACCCTCCCTCCCTCAGTTTCTACATGCTTCCATTTCAATGTTCTGGATCAATCACCCCTGCTCAACCACTTAGCTCCCAAATTGAGAGAAACATAGGAAGAGAAAATGGTTATGACTTACGTGATTATGACTTAAGAGATGTTAGAAGCCTCCGTGGTGCTTTTGCCTTTATGTAACAGTTAACATTACCCCCAAATTCCCACACTAATAACCACAGGAGAAGTTTAAGAGCAGGTCTCCTCAGATCAACTTGGTTAAAATATAGACAGCTGCAGGGGTAAGTTAGCACATGAATAGTTATTAATGTGGTATGGGGTTTTGTACTAGGGTTGAAAAACCACACAGCATAGACCCAGACATTTAGGTCTGACTTGATCTAGTCATCAGTAAAAACACAGCAAAATTTACATCAGTAAAATTTACAGACAGGAGTGAAAGAACAAGATGGTATAAGAAAGTTATGACCTGAAAGGACAATAAGTGAATTGCTTCAATAAGAATGGCACAGACAGATCCCCATTTATGTTATATGGACTTAAATTCTTTTAAATGCCACAAAAGTGAATATTTATTTAAAATGAGAAAAGAACAGCAAGGTGTTTATGTTTAAAAATTGATTTATATGACAGACTTTTCAACACTTTTTTACATTTTTTTAATCTGCTTACTCCTTGACCACTTCTTCAAACAACAAAAATAGGGCATATTTTCTATAAAGACAACAGAAAGTAATTCAATCTTTTTCCTAACATGTTTGGCAGATCTTTGGTTTTTATTACTGATAGATTTTAAACATTTCCTTTAATTTCTCAATACCTGACCTGTAATACCAAGTAAATTTTTAGGATTGTTTTCAAATTGGAGAAAGCCTCTCATTATGTTACTTTCACATATGAGTAGTTTCTGGTACTAAACATTTCAAATCTTGTTCCTCTCCACTGCCTAACTACTCTCCATGCCACTAACATGTTCACATGATGACATGCTCCCTAGTCTCCCACCTTCCAACATAGCTGCCAGTGTGGGAAGAAGTTCGTACACAGGGACAGTAGCTTTGTTTGTGAAACAACATGTTCAAAGTATTACACACATCAGCAACCTTATTCTTTTTATTACATCTCTCTGTAACCAAGTTGCCAGCTAAGGAAGCATTTAGAGGTTCAGGCAAATCTACACATTTTTAATTGTATGTTAAATGAAGTAAGTCACATGAATTTGCTGATAATTTTCTACTCACCAGAGCAGTAGCTTCTAGTGATTTGGTTTTCTTCCAGGCCTATTTAGATAACAGTGCTGACCAAATTATCCTGTTATTCAGAAAACTCGGTGAAACATTAGATCATATTTATTTTCAATAATTAAATTCATACCCAGCTGCTGAACAAGAAAAGCATTCCCTTTAATGCAAACCAAAATCATTTTTAAAAAGACAATGCTCACAAAGAAAGCATGTAATGAACCAGAATAGCTGACACTTAGGCCTACACACAGCAAGATAGGCAAATGTGGACACATTAAGTTGCAGGCAAGAGGGGGAAGTTCTACCATTCATGTTATTTCATTCTTATAAAATATAATGTTCTACCATAAACTGAATCGCTTACAAAAAAACTGAGAGCTCTCAAAATGCCAAAAAAAAGATATTAGGTTTTAAAACTATATAAAAACACTTCTATAAAGCTAATTGAAAACATATTCACACCATTCTTAAGAAAGCAATGAAGTTTCTGATTTGTGTCACAACAATTCCAAACTATTAAAAAACTACATGGATTTCTTACTCTAAATTTAAGATTACTAAAACATGGAAGCCTACAAATCCTTCTTTATCACCTATTTGATCATTTAGGAAATGCCTATAGAAAATATAAATTTAAGAGTTGAAGACAAAATAAATTTTTTTTGAAATTTTTTGATTATAAACAATAGTAAAGTGTTACTGAAAAGCAGCTATACCCAATATTGGATGCATATGGGAATCCCCTGTGGAAGGCTTAAAACCCTTACTGGCCAGACCAGCCCCCAGACGAATTACTAAATTTGTTCATCTATGATCTAGGCATCAGGATTTTTAACGGTCCCAAGTGATTCTGATGTGTGTTCAAAGTTGAGAACAATTGCTTTACAGTGCATTTGTAGTCAGCTGGAAGGAAAGAACAAACAAAAATTCATTTAAGACTATTTGTTGATTTATTCAGAGGAAAGAGCCATATAAAATACCAAAGTTAGAGGAAGGAGTCATCCCACAAATAATGGTTGATCTGATTTGACTATAGTAATAAAACATGCAAAGTAGGCAAAATCCAAATATGAGTAAGAGTGTCTCAAGAGTGGACTCCACGACACTGACAGACAGGGGAGCCAGTGAAAATCCTTTTCCAACCTTTTTCACATACTTTGGTCACAAGAAGTCTATGCCAGCATCCTTTCAGAATCTCTCTACAACTTCTCAGTACCACTTTTGAACAATAAGAGCAGCTTTGGGTTCAAAGTAACAATGAAAATGTAATGGTATTTTATTAGTAGTATTATGTGTTTTAGCAGATACTTTATAATTATGGTAAGATGTGTTTTTCCATTACATAAAGGGTATAATCTTTACTTCATTTTTCTGTTAAATAAGTTCATTTTTATTGTATTATTTTTTATTTAGGTAACATTGGTTACAACACTGTATATGATTTGGAGGTATAGGTTCATACCTATTAAGATGGATGTTACCACACCACACCTACAACCAAAGCACACATAATCTTCCACCATAGTTCATTAGGTCCTCTCCCCCATTTATCCCCACCCTTCCACACTACTCTGTAGCAGCCTTAATTCTACAGTCAGATTTCTAGGGTTTGTTATTCGGTTGCTTCTGTTTGTGTCCTCTTTATTTTGTTTTTCTATATTCCAGATATTACTGAAATTATTTGGTATTTGTCTTTTCCTTTCAGACATACTTCATTTAGCGTAATCCCCTTCAGTCCCCATCCACATTGTCACAAATATAAAGAGTTTGTTTATATTTTATAGTTAAGTAGTATTCCACTGCGTTTTTTGCCACATCTTCTTTATCTACTCATCAGTCCTTTGACACTTAGGTTATTTCTGTAACTGGGCTATTATAAATAGTGTTGCAATGAACACAGGAGTACAGGCATCCCTTCAAATTACTGGTTTTGCATTCTTCAGATAGATACCTAGCAGTGAAATTTATGGATCACAGGGTAGATCAATTTTTAATGTTCTGAGAAAACTTCACACTGCTTTGAACAGAGACTAGGCCAGATTATATTCCCACCAACAATACATATGAGAGTTCCCTTTTTTCCACAATCTCGCCAACACTTATTACCGGGCTTTTTGATATGGACCATAATCACAAGGGTGAAATGGTATCTCGTGGTTTTGATTAGTGTTCCCCTGATGATAAGTAATAAGCATTTTTTCATGTGTCTATTGAACATTTGTATGTCCTCTTTGAAGGATTGTCTATTTAGTGCTTATGTCCATTTTTTTGACTGAGTCCCTTGTTTTCTTTTTGTTGAGTTGTCTCAGTTCTCTGTAGATCTTAAATATTAGCCTCTTATCAAATGTATAATGTGCAGATATTTTTCTTCATCTTATTGATAGTATTTGGGGGGGGGGGTTGATGTGAAAAAGCTTTTTAGTTTGATTTAGTTCCATTTGTTTATTTTTGCTCATTTCTCTTGCCATTGGAGTAGAATCCCTAAAGACATTTCTGAAGCCATTGTCTGGAAGTATTTTAGCTATTTTTTTCTTCTATGTTATTTATGCCTTTGGGTCTTCCTTTCAAGTCTTTAATCAATATTAAGTCAATTTTTGTGTATTGTGTGAGAGAGTGGTCTAGTTTCATTTTTCTGCATGTGACTATCCAGTTTTCCCAAATCATTTGTTGAAGAGACTTTCCTTTCTCCATTCTATGTTCTTGGTTTATTTTACTCTCCTTTGTTGTGGAGTAACTGTCCATATAATAATGGGTTTATTTCTGAACTCTCAACTTTGTTCCATTGGTCTGTGTGTCTATTTTTAGTCGAATACCACACTGTTTTGATTACTATTGTTTTATCGCTTCTCGGCCTTTTGGCTAAGATCAAGTGTTGATTACTATTGTTTTGTAGTATAGTTTGAAGTCTGTGAGTGTGAGAGACCTATCTTGGCCAAAGTTGGCAGAACTTTAGAGACCAGATGTGAGATGAAATGGAGTGGTGGTCAGTGAGAACTCAAAAATGAATGCTTGGGGACTAGGTGAATTGTGTTATTAATGATCTTGATATATTATATCGGAGAAAAGAACAGTTTGGCTTTGAAAAAAGCATCTAAAATTACAGTTAATTGCTATGCCTTGTACCCAGAATACTCATAATAGTAATGGCAATGGAAAATTAGACGAAAGATCTGGACGAAAGGATCAGATTCACAAGTCTTTAATTCAGTAAGAACTGTGAGAGAAAACAGACGAGGCTGAAGAAAAATTTGGGGTAGACAAAAAAAAAATGTTTCTGTTTTATAAAATTAAGCAAGCATTTTTAATGTACAGATAAACTTCAAATGAATTTTAAGGAAAATTATTTACTTGTTGAATCAGTCATTAACAAATACTTTCTATGTACCAAGGCCAGTACTAGATCATAGTTTTACAGTAAAAAACCAGCTAGACAAGTGAGATGATTCATTGAACTTAGAGTCTACAGAGACAGATGTATAACGAGTGAGCAGAGAAGTAAAGTAATTCTAGACTGTTCTAAGTACCAGGAAGGAAATGAATATAGAATGCTATGATAGAGGGAATAAAAAGGGATGTGCTAAAAAAAAAAATCTGTTAATTAGGTTTTCCAGGCATAATTCAATAAATGAGCAATCATTCTATAAAAATAAGCTTGGCCTCTTCACAAAACACAGCATGTATATCTTTAACCTCTTAGACTTATTTCTTGAGCAGTAAAACTGAAACAATATCACCTAATCTGAAGGATCATGGTGGCCTGTAAATAAGACCATCTACTCAAAACCGTGCTGACTATAATGCAATTAACAATGTTTTTCTAGCTTCCTTCTTCTTCTTGTATTCTTAAAATAAAATCTCATATTAAACATGCACATGTAGCTCAATCTTTTATAAAAATATGAAAAAATAAATTTCATTGAACACATACAAGTCTAATTTTTTCTTAGAAAAGAATCCTCTTCTATCTTAAGACAGAGGTGATAGTTTTTTCTGTATAACACTCTCAAAACTCACAAATATAAATCACTCAAGATTGAAACTCGGTTAAATAACCTGCTAGATACCTTCTATCACATAGAAATGTCTTTGTTTTGTGTGTACACATTATAGTTTTTGAAGTTAACGTCTGAAATGCTTTTGCTTATATACTTAATGATGTTTATTAGAAAATGTAAAGTATTTCTTGGAAAAAAATCACAAAAGGAATCATAAAAGTTAATATTTGGTCAGCAGATGGCGCCAAGCTCCCAAAAATTATTGTGCCAGGCAAACAAAACTTTTAGAAAAGGAAGTTTTAAGTCATTACTGCTTTTTGTGCTTATATGAACAAACATCTCATCGAATCAAGGAAAGTTATTTCCTACAATCGAGAGTCTTTATGCAATCCTACCAAATTCTTACTTTATTGTTTACAGTTTAATCTCTTATTGAAAAAATATTTTCATTGCCAGACTTTTACTATACAATCTCTCTTTACTATGCATACAATTATTCATTAGATGCTAAATTATGAATGAAAAAAAAATAATTAAATTGGTACCAAATTTTAGTTATCTTAAGTTCAAAGTAACACTGTAGAAACTGATTCAAATCAGCTTTCTCAGGATTATTAAGGTATACAGTAGGAAGTGGAAATATTTTAGATGTATAAATGAGACATAAATTCCATTCTGGAGGATTGCATAACTGCTTCTTTTCGAAGAAGTGTAACTTTCATGTGTGTTTTTGTTTTCAACTTACCAATTTCAGTGTTCTACTGTGTATTTTTAAATTTGTTTTATACATTTCTGGATGATACTATGCAATTTTACATCTTTATTTTTTTAAGCTCATTGAAATTATTCAAGTTTCAGCAGTCTATTTTTAATTATAAGAAAAAATACATTGAAATTAGAGGTTTCAAATTTTAAATGAATCAAACTATAAATTATCAATAAAGAAAATAGAAATTTTATTTTTAAAAATTGAAGTTTGTTGTGGTATCAATAGATTAGGCCATGCTGCTAAAAGAAGGATCATGAGATAGACAACAGGAAGAACTATCTCCTATAAATAATTGTCATTAATGTTTACCCAAAAGAAAGACTTCGCAGCAACATGGATGGATCTAGAAGGGATCATGATCAGTGAAATAAGCCAGAAAGAAAGAGAAAAATATAGAATGGTTTCACTTATAACAGGAATATAGGGGAACCAAATAAGAACGCGACATTCAGCAGGGAAGGAGGGGAGGGGTAGGGCTCAAGACAGGGGAAGAGGGGAGCACAGGGGACTATGGTGATGGCTCCACAGGTGAACAGGTGGTGGAAAACCTATGGGGAACACAAAATAATGTAAAAAATATGAATAACAAAAATAAATAAAATATTTATTAAAAAAAGAAAGAAAGAACTCATCTCTGTTATCTCCAGCCTTTGAAAAGAATGCTGATCTTGTAGTGAAATAATCTCAAAAAATATAATATACTTTGTTAAACTATAATTTCTCCAGAAGAACCACCTGCTTCAGATATTGTAGTCCTTTTTCATTGTAAGAGAGATATGAAAACATTTTCCTCTTTCCCCAAGATATTGGCATAAAAATATTAACTCCAATGAATTCTGAGTAGTTCAGTAGTCAAGCCATCTATAAGCCTGGGGAAAAAAATTTTACAACCTACAAAATCTCAGTGAATAAAAAAAAAAAAAAAGATTTATTTCGTGCTCACACTCCAAGTCCACTGTGGGTCCTTTGGGGCTATCTTTCACATAAAATCATCCCAGGACCCAAGTGGGGCTCAATCATCAACTGGAACAGCGTCATCTCTATGGCACAGGGAAAGGAAGTCAGTAAATCTACACTTGCTCAAAAAACTTCCATCTAGAAGTAATATATCATTCACTCACATTTCACTGGTCAAACCCAGTCACCTGGTTATACCCAGGAGACTAGAAAGTTGGAACTGTAGGGAAAAGAATCATAATAATTCATAAATATTAAATAACTATATTAACTTATAACAGATTCAAGAACACTATAACATAAAACATTTTATAAAGCTTTTTATGATCTTTTCAAATCCTCCTATTAAAGAAAATTCAAAAAGCTCTTTTTTTTAATAAGCATTAAAACTGGTTGCAGAGACCAAAACATCAAACTTAAGGATGTCGTTGGGAATTTGACACCAATGGCAAGTGGGGGAAAGTAAAAATAAACAAATAGGACTATACCAAACTAAAAAGCTTCTGACTAATAAAAGAAACCACCACAAAAACAAAAAAGCTACCCACTGATTGGAAGAAGATATTTGCAACAAGCAATCCAACAACAGATTACACTGGTCAAAAAAAGTTTACAAAAGTCATGTTACTGAAATAAAATTGGTCATTTCCTATCAATTTGTATGTGCTCAAAACGAATATGACAGTCAAATTCTAATTTTGGCTCTAGTTTTTTTTGTAATCTGCAATAAATTAATGTTTACATCACAAAATGCATGCCAACGGTAATAGGCCTACGGTTAATACCTGTAAAAAATCAAGTCATAGACTACTTCTTAGATTTCTTCGCTTGTCTCTTGTACAGCTGTTCAGGAGCATCTCTGGGGAGTGTCCAGCAGTATTACCCAGCATTGTAGTGGACCACTTTCCCTGGTATCTTTGTTCCATTGATGTGGTATCTTGATGAAAATGTTTGCCATGTTCATCACTAACCATATCACAGTTTTCAGGGAAGAAATCCAGACGGGAATGAAGGAAGTGTATCTTTAGAGACATATTGCAGCCAAGTTTCTGAGACTGCATCAGCATGTCTTCTACTAGTTCCTTGTAGTTTTCTGCCCTAACATTCCCAAGAAAGGCTGTAGACACTAGGCTAAAAGCATTCCATGCTTGTTTCACATCACACTGCAGCAAGTTGTTGAACCGGTCATCTTTGAAGAGCTCTCGAATCTGTGGACCCACAAACACCCCCTCTTTAATCTTTGCTTCTCTGAATCAAGGAAATTTTTCATGCAGGTATCAGAAAGCTGGCAAAGGGCCTCCCCGGTGGCGCAGCTGTTAAGCACTGCGCTGTGGTAGCTGTCGGCAGCGGCGACACGAGTTCGATGCCCGGCCAGGGAGAATCCCACATGGCAAGGCAGACCTCTCCTGCCTCGCCCTCTGCTCCCCTCAGCAGTGTATTTCTGATCTGCCTGTTCTGCTCCCCGCTCTGTCTCTGGTGAACCCTCTCGCCACCCCACGCCTCTGGCCTGTACCCCAGCTTGTATGTATAAAAATAAAAAATAAATCTTTAAAAAAAAAAAAAAAGAAAGCTGGCAAAATCCAGTCCATGGCTTTCATGAAATTCTTCATCAAACCTAGTTTGATGTGAAGGGGTGGTAGCAGGATTTTGTGAGTCTCGACCAGAGCTGGGTGCTGGATATTCTTCTCTCCAACTGCTACATTTTGTCTGAGAGTCCATTCCTTCCTCAAGTAGTGCAATTCACTTGCTCGGCTATCCCACTCACATAAGAAACACATGTATTTTGTATATCCCTGCTGCAGCCCCACTAAAAGGGCAACTAGCTTCAAATCACCACAGACATGCCAGCTGTACTTGTTATACTCAATGGAATTCAATAGCTGCTTTAAGTTATCTTATGTCTCTTTCACGTGGACAGCATGCACTACTGGAACAGACAGAAGACGATTTCCATTGTGTAAAAGCACAGCCTTAAAACTCAGTTTCAAAGAGTCTAGAAATAGTCTCCATTCTTGTGGGTCATGAGTGATTTCTAAGGCATTCAGGAGGCCCTCAATATCGGAACAGAATACCAGAGGACTTTCCTTTCTGAAGAAAGGCTCCAACTTCTGGTGGCACTTTCAATATAAAGTAATTGTGACATCTACTTCTAGAAGATTCCATTGTTGGAGTCTTGATAATGCAATCAATTCTGGATGATGTGTGCATGATGGTATTATGCAATGCGATGCAATATTATATCATTCTAGGCTGATTTAGTATGTTGTAGCCCTACTGGATAAATTTACACGGTGAAACATATAAAATGAATTATATGAAGTATCTTCAAAACGAGAGCTAAGAAAAAATTTTCAGGGTCCTATTCACGTTCAGCACACCAAGATACTATAGATTAGGGCCTTTTTAAGTCAGTAACAATCTCAATGTTGACCAGTGTAATCAAAATATGTGAAGAACTCATACAACTCAACAACAACAAAAAAACAAACAACCCAATCAAAAAATGGGCAGAAGACCTGAATTGACAGTTCTCCAAAGAAGACATACAGATAGACAAAGGCACAAGTCAGCTTTTGTAAAAAAAAAAAAAAAAAAAAAAAAACTGACCTAAAAATGGAGTGTCCAAATTGAGATTAAAGAGAAAGTCAGAAAATCTTCAAACAAAGCTGAATAATATCATCTAGTTGCCAATCAATAAAAACTGTACATATTTGAGTAGAATTGGGGTGTGGAGGTGTAAGAGGGAGCCTAGAAGAAGACAGAACTTCCAAAATGACCTCCCATAATACAGAAAGATGCAGGGACCTAAATTAAGATGCAGATAGAAAAAAGGGAAGCCCAAGGAAAAGAGAGAGAGAAAAACAAAAACAAAAAAAAAAAAAAGAAGAAGAAGAGACCTTAAAAGAAAAAAAAAAAATTGATCCCAGGCCTCCCTAGAGGCACAAGGGGTTTAAGTCTCAGCACCACAAACTATCCTCAGCCACTGCAACACTAGTTGGATCCCTGGACAAGGAGCTTCCCACATGGCTCAGCAGAACTCTCCAGACTTGCCTACTGCTCCCCTCAGCAGTGTATTTCAGTTGATCTGCTTGTTGTGCTCCCCACTCTGTCTCTGGTGAATTCTCTCACCTCCCACACCTCTGGCCTATACCGCAGTTCTTGTATGCATAAATAAATAAATCTTTACCAAAAAAAAAAAAAAGTTGATCCCCCTACATCTTCCACCCCTAGAAGTTTTGTTTTTGTTTTTTTTTTTGTCTTGTTTTGTTTTGCTTTTTTGTGATTTGTATAAGCAAACATTTCTTAATTGTCTAACACATCAAAATGTTCCATAGATCTTGGAAAATGCTATATAAACAAAGCTATAACTTGGAGATGAGAAAGAAGAGTATTTCAAAGGCCTCTGCTAGTAGGGGGCTGTCACTTAAACCTTCATTTGGTACACTTGGCCCCAGGAGCAAACTAATCTTGTTTATGTAATGCAAATCTCACTTGTGTTTTTACTTTCATTGTAACCCATTCAATCACATAGTCTCATGAAACTGATACTACTTAAATATTAAATGACTAGTTATTTGTACTTGTGTAACTCTGAATAAAGAAAACATTACTTAAATTAGACTAGAAATATTTATCAAGATTTATTGATTGAAAATAAAACCACATTTTTTAGTTTTAATCTATCTCTAAATAACATTGTTTTCCTTTGAAGTACAATAATACTTTATTCTTCTAGGAAAAAAACTTTCTTGCATTAACTTTAAAAATATATTTCTATAGGGCCTCCCTAGTGGCGCAGCACTTAAGAGCTGCTCTGTGGAGCTGTCGGCAGCAGTGACGAGAGTTGGAAGCCTGGCTGGGGAGATTCCCACATGGCACGGCAGACCTCTCCTGCCTCGCCCACTGCTCCCCTCAGCAGTTTATTTCCGTCCATCTGCCTGTTCTGCTCCCCACTCTCTCTCTGGTGAGTGCCCAGATGTCTCTGGTGTCTCTCTCACCACCCCACGCCTCTGGCCTGCACCCCCAGCTTGCATGCATAAATAAATAAATCTTAAATATATATATATATATATTTCTATAGACAGAGCATTCTTCACTGCAAATAAATCAACAGAGAGCTTGCTTTTCAAAAAGAATTAATAAAAAGCAAACATTCAATCAAGTTCATTACCATGACAGGCATCCTTTTGGAAAACGATAATTTTCATGTTTTTTAAAATAATGAGTAATTTAAATATAAAATACATTGATGTAAAATACTTCAAGCCTATGAAAACAGAGAGTAACGCTAGAAATATCTAAGCACCCTCCATGAATTTAAAACAGAAAATGAAATTTTCCTGCGCAACAATGCATTAACCCCACCCTCCTTTTCCCCATGTCTGAGATAACCACCTCAAACTGATGTGTGTTTTCATGATCCCACATGTTGCTATATCTTTACTACATACGTAAGCAACCATCAACAATGGACAATATCATCTGGTTCATTTTTAAACTTCATTCATGTAACATCTACTCTAAGTATCACTTCCCATTTTGATTGTTCCCTTAACATAATGTTTGCATTTAGCCACATATCAATACATAAGTATTGGTCATTATATTTTCTACCACATAGTAATGACAAATAGGTATTTTTCCAAATTTATATTATGAACACAATCAACTTTCTTGTCCTAGTCTTCTCCTGCACATATGCAAGACTTTCTCTAAATTCCACCTCCTGGCATACATCATTGTCCTGCTCTGACACAGTCTTTCAACTATGAGTTCTGTTTGCTTCTTTCTCACCAAAATTTTTTATGAAATTTTCTAATTTTATGTCAGTCTGATGAGTATGAGATACATTGTATTGAGATTCCAACTTTCTCTTTCCTGATTACAAATAAGATCAAGCATCTTTTCTAGTATTTGTGGCTATTTGGTTTGTTTCTTCTGTGAAATGCCTCTTCATATCTTTGCTTGTATCTCTATTAGTTTGCTGATGTCATTATTATTGATTTTATAGGACTATTTGTGTATTTGGAACATTATTCCTTTGAAAATCAATAACAAGCACTGTAAATATTTTCTTCAATCTGTGGTTCATATTTTCACTTTTTAATGTTTTTTTTATGTACATAAAGTAATAAAAGGAATACCCTTGTACCTTCCTCCTACCCCAACCAGACAACTTCATTTCTTTTACTTTATGGTTTGTGCTTTTTAGATATTGTGTTTTATTTAAAATAACTATCACTGTTCTGAGGAAATGAAACTATTTCCTATATTTTCTTCTAGAAATTTTAAAGCTTCCTTCTGCATTAAAGAGCTTAATGCAGCTAAAATATATTTTGAGTGTGATATTAGGTAAGAATCTAATTTTTTACATGGGTAAAGAATTGTTCTGCCATTACTTATTGACTAGTGCATCCTTTTCTCCTTGATATTTATAATATCATTCTCATATAACAAGTTTCTATGTGTAAGTATCTGTTTCTGAGCTTTCAATTCTTTTTCAGCAGCAGGAAACTTACAAAGAACAAAGCTTTATCTAACTCTTGTCATTCATTATCTAAATTTTTTGTCTATAGGTGAAAAATAAATTACAAGAAACTTAACTACATCTTCAAAATTTGACAAATAAACTTGATAAAATGAGAAAATAATATGCTTTGACTTCACCAATTTACCAGCATAAAGTTCAATACAAGACTCAGACTCCCTCAGAAATATTTCACATTCTTATGTCCATTTGAAGTTAATTTTTGATTTTCCCTTTTCCCTTCCCATCTGGAGTAGCAATCAGTGAGGTGAACCATTACCTCAATGGTAGAATTTGCTGAGAAAAAGAGAAGGATAGAAGGGAGAAGCAATCTCTCCCTCTCCCTCTCCCTCTCCCTCTCCCTCT